>MVGC01000112.1:0-58399 GCA_003589665.1 Aspergillus sclerotialis
AGATGAGGGAGGAGGGGAGGGGAGGGGAATAAATGAATTAAATGAATGAATGAATGAATGCTTGCTTGCTTGCTTACCCTGCTGCGGGGATGAATTGGCGAGGGTCGTCGCAGATTTTACATGATTTGGGAGGGGTTTTGGTTGGGTATTCGATTCCGCAGGTGGAACAGATTGCTAGGTCGAGGGGGGAGGTGGGCATGTTGTGATTGTGTGCAGTAGAAGTGGGAGTGTGGTGGTGATGGTGTTTGGGGAGGATATCGTCATTGTATTTATATCAAGTGGGCCAGCTTATGGATCAGCCTAGACCTGGAGAAATTGCAAACAAATCATTTGACATCATAAGGGTAGGGGATTAATAATTTAATAATATTCAACTTCAGAAAATTCCTTTTTTCTGGATCTAGATCTACAGCTTACACTATACTCAGTTCTCATATTTCAACTATCCACTGCACCACCCAGCTAACAAACAAAGGGATATCATTTAATATCATATCAACTCAAGCAGCAAGGAATCATCGAGTTCCTTTCAAATGTAATACTCA
This sequence comes from Aspergillus sclerotialis, assembly GCA_003589665.1. NCBI lineage: Eukaryota > Fungi > Ascomycota > Eurotiomycetes > Eurotiales > Aspergillaceae > Aspergillus > Aspergillus sclerotialis. Next base: position 546 of record MVGC01000112.1, read on the forward strand.
AAACTGTACAAAGCGCCTGTCGCTATTACCATCCATCCTATCCACCCCCAACTGAAATACATGTCCAGGAAATTCGCTGTAGATTGAACCTGGTACAGCATATGAGATAAAGCCTTCCACCCATCCATCATCCATCCACCAATATGAACAAAAGAAACATTTTCGTGCTAGCATTATGATAAACCGAAAGGAAACAGAAGAACAGGTAGGTCATCGTCTCGTAAGGTGAAGACAGAAATCTTTTGGGTATCAAAAGCTCCTGGCTAAAACAGATGCAATGTTGCTATTTAATAATAATCATATTCATCGTCGATTTGGTTTGGGCTACCTCGATACCGTGTTCTCTTGACCTTTTCTGGACTGTATTGGCCAGAGGTCAGAGGGCGAGGGCCAGTTGGTTTTCGTACAGGGGGAGTGTTGCGAGGGGAGGTTCGCATGGCGGAGCTCTGGTCAAATGTTAGTTTCTATTCGAGCGAAGTCTGAAAAATCACTTACCCGTGAAGTCATACGCTCCACATAAGACCCTTCATCATCCTTGATTTTAGGAGGTCTCTCCGGGATCAATGGGCCGTCATCTTTGATTTTTGGTGGCCGTGGCGGTGCTGATGATTGCCTTTCGAACCGCGAGCTTGTTTCGGAGTAACCGGCATCTGAGATTGGGGATAGACGCTGGCACCACTAACGCGTTTGTGATTTGCACCGACGCCGGACAAGCTGGGATTTGAGACCCATCCATCTGACACAGGAGAGATTGGGGATCCATAGTCCTGTGCCTGGGACTCTAGTTGAGTTTGGTATCGTCCAGAAGGGCCTTGGCGGGGCTGGGGGTGTTGGAGGTCCAGACTGCCTCGATGAGCTCGGTACTTAGGGGCTTCTGAGACCTGAGAAGGAACCAGAGGCGACGGCGGTCGGTTTTCTTGTTGCTGCTCGTTCAAGGTAAAGTTGGATCGAATGCGATCATCCCCTTGAGGGTCGTAGAAATTATGAGTGTTACTATATTGCCCGATATTCAAGTCGGATCCAGAGCGAGATGCACTCAAGTAAGGCCGGTCCTTACGTCCTGGCTGCATACTGTTCCGGATGTTATCGCCCATAGAAGATGCTGTAGTCTTCGACCACCTGGATATCTTTGGGAAGAACGAAGAACTGCTGGATTTGTGTTTGCGAGCCTTCTCATTTGACCTAGGAGATGCTTCGTTACTGAGTGCACCCGTCGCAACCGGCACACGAGTAGGAGTCTCAACAGGCGCTGAACCAGCCCGTTCATGACGAGCATTTGGGTACTCTCGCGATCCCAGTTGAGGACTCAAAAACTCCCCTCTTTCATTAAAGTCCACTTCGTCCATCCCTCTCATTGTGTTTGTGCGATCTTCGGAATCTCTTTGTCCATTTCGGGAATCATAGCCACGAGAGTTTGAATATCCCATGTCTCCTGGGAATGGTATACCAGCATGACCGTTCATCTCATAGCCATTCTGGTCTGCACCTGATTGGAGTCCCCGAGATCTAGGGTCCTGTGCAGCACGCAAGGCCTCGACTTCATCAAGTAACTGCTCCAGCATTTCTTCAACTTTGCTGAGGTCATTTGAGGACTTAAGGCTCAGCCCTTTCAATGCTCGCTTGAAGACATTCTGTCGTTTCGAACGGATATCATCATCATCACCTGGCGACTGGCGACTCCTAGGACCACTGGGATTTGGACGTGGGCCAAGAGCTCTGTAGGTTCGCTCGTGCTGTTTGTCACTGGCTTCCATGAGAAGACCATCCTGCTGGGCAATGAACTTCTTCATTCTTCGAAAGAAGTGCGCATCTCTGCTGCGCTTCGGACCAGGGTCACCAGGATCTCAGTGTCTCTAGCATTTCGTTGGGCATCACGCACAGTAAGCTATTATAGCATTAGCAAATGTATGTTGACAAAGAAAAGCTCGACTTACATGATCCATGAGCGCGACAATATCCTTAGACTGGATTCTCTCAATGCCCCTTCCGGTTGCACTATCATATAAAGGCGAGCCAGCTCCATGGGAGTAACCACTCACATTTCTCTGATGAGAACTGGTAAACGGGTCATCTCCCGTAGGGCTATCGAAGAGACCCAAGCCGTTAGCGTCGATGCCATCAATCCCTTTGGTACCTGGCTGAGGCGTATCACTTGGCGAAAGGGGATTAGCGCCAGACATATAGCCTTCATCTTTTGCCCCGGGAGGAGTAGCATACAACTGTCCACCCATGTATGTATCATCTTGCTGATCAAAGTATCCTTTATCGCCATATGAGGTCTCAGCACCTGGTTGATAGTAGTCCTGGGCGTAACCTGGTTGTCCGCCGGCTCCTAGGGCAGCCGCACCAGGCCAGTGATCTCTGCTTTCATGAGAAACTCCGCCAATTGGCCCTTGAATTATGGATGGGTTGGTATTGATCTCCGATTCAGACTCTGGGCCTTGGGCGGCTTCAGGGAGTGGACTGCTTTCAATGTCGCGGGTATCAGCAGGAATTGTATGGCCCAATTCATCCTGGTCCTCAATCGACTGAGTGACACTCTGAGGAGGCGAAGTAGCACCCATTCTCCTTGGGAAAGAAGTCTCGTCAGGGCTAGAGACATTCTGTTGCTGTTTCAGAGGACTTCCTTGGCGGGACCCATAACCTTCTTGTCTCTCAATTGACTTTGGACTGCGATTCCCAACCTGCTCCGAAAGGTTCGGTGCTGAACGATTCCCAGATAACGTAGATGACTCAAGAACCGAAGGCTCGAGTAGCGAGGCGACAGCCGACTCCACTGCAAGTGGATGAACGAATTGGGGATTCGCACCAAACCCATCCGTAACATGTTGGCCTTGGTTTACCTTCTCCATGTAGTTAATTTCACTTTCATCCCCATAATCGGTCATCCTTTTGCCATCAATGCTACTTGTCTCACCAAATGACTTCCGATAGGCATCTCCGGAATCAGAAAGCTCCTCCCAGTTGCCACCCCGGGACTGCGTTGGTGATTCCTCATAGCCAAGTTCAGGGCCACTCCTTGGTTGTTTCAAACTCTGAGTTTGGCTTTGTACGCTGTTGTTATCTGGCCTCGTCGATCTTGCCAGGTTCGTACTGGGTGCGGAGGAAAGGGTCTCAATCGAAAGACGAGGTTCCATTCCCCGCTCACCTTCTGAGGGCCAATTCTCATCTTGCTGGGGCGAATGCTTGATATGAGCGTCGCTTTGGTCACTAGCAACGCTTTGAATGGGACTTAGTGTTCGGCCACGACCGCTAAATCCAAAGTCATGGTGTCCTGAATGGGGATCTAGGAGATTGGCAGTAGCAGCGGCAGCAATAACCCCATCGGCAGCATCTCCTGCGGGTGAACGGCTTTGCTCTCGCCAGTCCTGGTCAGGGGGACTCTGAGAGAGGTTATGACTCGACAAGTTGCTGTGATGATTTGCCAATCCATAACGTTGGTCATTAGGTGTGCGATCTGGGGTGTGAGAGGTGGGAGATGCAACCTGCATTGGCGAACCACGGGATACTTCCTGCACCTTGGATTCCCTGCGGGGGGTGGTGGTCTCTTCCGTACGCTGGGAGAGAAGTGAATCCCTTGTCAGTTCGGAGTCAATTTCACTATGCAGCGGCAAGGCAGGCACATTATGTTTTCGGAACACCAGCTCGGTCTCATTGATACCTTTTGGCTCACTCCCCCGCCTTCCTCCTTCATTGTCCAGGCTAGTCTTCGAGTCATGATGCTTCAGCGCAGCAGCGGTCAGAGTGGTCCCGACAATACCCGCCTTTTCAGCATCGCGGAGCCCTTTGCTTCTCTGGCGCCGTAGCTTGTCCTGTTCAGTCAGGTCCGGACGATGGCCCCAGCGAACATATGGTTCAGATGACTGGCTGTCTTTGCTTGACTTCCGCTCTTTCTTGGGTGGAGTTGGCTCGCCTGCTAGCACAAGGCCTTCATCTTTGCTGTTTTTGTTGAGAACAACCTTGGGCTTCATGACATCAGGGGCACTAGCATGTTTCGAAAGGCGTCGGCCTAGACCGTCCCTAGATGGAGAGCTTGCGGATGAGTATGATGTACTAAGATCACGTTCAAATTTGGACGTGTTAGAAATGACCTTCTGGTCTTTTTTGAGTTCCTTCAATTCGGGTAATATCAACCTGCGGATGGCATCTTCGACGGTTTCCAGCAGTTTCGGGTTATTAATGGATGACTTCGATGTACCGGATCGGATTGAATACTGGTCGCCCGATCGGCGACGAGAAGAAACTGCCGAGTTACTGAGCAAACTTGACTCAGGACTTGTAAAGTCTTCATCACGATATCCATGGTGGCGTCGCCGTGAAGACCTGGAATCTGTCTCGCCAAGATCCTTGCCATCGCGTTTGCTCCTTTCCGACCGCCGGTGTCTGCCACTCGATTCTTCTTTTTGAGGATTACTGAGTTTCTCTGCGACACGGTGGGCAATGCGTTCTTTACTCAAGCTGCGACTTCTTTGTCTGGATGGGGTTTTGAGTAGATCGTCGGATCCATGGTTCTTCTCGGCCCGATCCAGGCTTTGGCTCCGCTTGCGCCGTGGTCCGGCTGACGACGCATCCAACATGCTATCCGGAGGCATGGAAGATATGTCGGACGTCGGTTGCATGTATCTGGCGTCGCGCGAGAGTGTAGAGAGCTCGCTGGTCTGATCGCGATTCATGAGTTCAATCTCCACGGGCGGGTGGCGAGAGGAAGTATGATTATCATCTACTGCAGAGGTGGAAGAACCGGCACTCTGGTCATCCACCCCGGACTCCAACAGTTGTTTCTGCTTGAAGGGTGAACTGAGGGAGATGCGACGGGAATAGGAAGGTTTTCGGTCTCCCCTCGCCTCGGAGATCTGAATGTGATCACGTTGATCCTTCGACTTCTTGGAAGATGAAGGGGTGACTCGGACTCGAACGCTTGGACGAGAGAGCAGGGTGCCGGAATCCTTCCCTCCTTCAAAGTACTCGATGAGGAGGGAGGTTTGCGAGTGATGCGATGAGTGAGACAGCTTGGGGTCGTCTTTGTCTCTGGCACGATGTTTCCGACGAATGGGAATGGTAACAGGACTGCCGTCGTCCGGGATTGAATATGACGTTTTGTCTGTGCGTCGAGAAATGTCAGTCGCCAGATCAGTTCCTGTAGTGCTACCACCAGTGGTATCGACAATGGACTCAGTTGGAGCGGGCAAGAGCGGTCTGCGAGAGTCGACACCCATCATGGAGTTGAGGTGTTCACACAGACGAGGTGGTCATAGTTCATCGAACGATCCCGAGAGAAGTGATACAGAAATATTGATTGATGGATGATGGAAGGCGGACCCAGTATGCTGGCAGTCGCTGGTCACTTAGATGCCCAGTAGTAAGAAGGAATGGAGGAGAGATGTTGGGTAGGTAGATTGAAAGTGTGGGATGGGAGAGAATAGAAGAGCATGAGATCAGACGAAAGAAGAATAAAGCGTACCACTTAGAAATCCCTTCCCCCTTTTTTTTGCTTTTCAAGCGGAGAGACAACGGGAAGAAGCAAAGCTGAAGGCGGGTGAAGGCAGATGAACTGCTGCTGATGATCGCTCACTTCCGAGAATGAATAATTAATTAATGAACAACGAGCTTATGTTAACTTTAACCGTTCATCGAACAAAACATTTGAGATTCTTTGTCTCTCTCCACTCCAGGATAGATTGGAATGAAAAGAATAAAAAAATAATAAGAATAGAAATTAAGAGGGTGGAATTGGCCAGAAAAAAAGAGAATAAAAAAAGTGGAAGGAGAAAGTAAAGAGGCAAAAGCCGAGAGAAAAAGAGAGGCTGGGAAAGAGAAGAAGAGAAGATCAACTGCAACGGCGGGCAAACAAACGCTACGAAGTAACCAGCCATCCAAAGTTGTCCTGTGGCTGGGGAGAGAGATGTACTGTATTTATTTTATTTTATTTATTATACTCCAGTTGTACCTGTACAATACTGTACCTCCTCCATTACCCTCGGATATACGTAACTTGTATTCCATCCCATATATTCGGTTGTATTCCACTCTACTATTATATGCATTCCCAATAGCTACAATCCAAGTCCAAATGGCTCCCACATGGTAGAGACTCCCAGGAGAGACTCCCAGGAATCTCGAGATCATGACTGACAGGGACTAAAGAAGAAAGAACCCAAGGGATTCATTGGCTGGTACAACTGCCAACTCATCACCTCGCATCACACTCCGTGACAAGTCGGACGAATGAATCCCTTCTACACCAATGCTTATTGGAAGATGTCCCAACTTCCCTGGCTGTGTATTACAGACTCGGTAATCTATCTGTATGTGGGATAAAAAAAGTAAAAAATTGGACTACTTGAACTAGTTGGTTAGTTCCGTGCTATCCAGCTTCTAATTACAGGCTCCTTGCACTCACTTCCCAACCACTTGCCTCCGATATTTCATCGTACAGATACAGTGCAGTAGTTCATTTACGTGCCTTGACAATGGATCCTGAAGCTTATTTTGGGTTTCTCTTCCCTGTTCTAGATTGTATGATCATCGACTGCTCTTTTGTGGTTATAACTTATAGCTGAGATACTTACAGTGACATAAAATTGGCCCGCATGAAACAATAGTACCTAGTAGGAGGCAATTATGTACAACAGTCGAACCTCAGCCAACCCTGTATATCTTCAATACATCTTAACACAGTATGCAGGTTATAGACTTCAGATTGTTGATCTATTTATACCAAGCTTCCCACCTATCGGGTTATATCAGTTTGGAACGACTGATTTTGAAAGCGTTTTTTTCTCTAAGAAATCCAAGATTCTACAGTTGTCATGCACATGCTCAGTAGAGAACGCAATCGATATCCACAAGGCTGAACTCCGAAACGCGAAACACAATGCCAATCCATAAATATATAAACATGGCTTTTTTCGAACCTATTATTAATCATCCTCATGCTTCCGCTTGAACCTCAACCCCTTGTTATGCGGCTGGCTGCCATAGCTCCGTCGGCCCTGTTGCTGCTGCTTCTTGTCACGACTAAGACTGGCTCCCAGCTGGATATCAATGCGAGGTGGTGTCGGGAAGCCGAAACCCTTCGCAACCTTGACAAGGTCCAGCTTGTGTACATCGAAAACGGAGCGGAGGGAGTGTGAGGCGTATGCTTGCAGGTATGCTCGGTAGCCATCCTTAGCGGACTATATAGATACAAATGTTAGTCGACGATAGTCGCTAGTAGTAAAATAAATGGTTGGAACTGACCTTGTTCAGATAATAATTCTGTCCAATCAGTTTCTCGAGCTGAGACTGAACATTGACAATCTTCTGTGCAGGGAATTCAAACTCGACCACGGGGACGCGAGCCTCCTTGAGGTGCTTCAGGAATCCGACTTCCGACGGCTGCAAGAACATCAGACTGCGACCCTTGCCATTCGAGCCACGGGCGGTACGGCCAACTCGGTGGATATAGTCTCGAGGATCATCTGGGGGATCGAATTGAATAATCCAGTCCACGGCAGGAATCTGTCGATTGGTTAGATGAGGCGAATTTCAAAAGTTTCCGAAGAGTCTTACATCCAAGCCTCGAGCGGCAACGTCGGTACAAATCAATGTACCCTGCTTCGCGTTACAAAACTCGAAGAAAGTATTAGTGCGCTTTTGCTGCTTCTGTTTCCCATGAAGTTCCAGCACTGGCAGGTCAATGTAGTTGAGAAGTTCCGCGTGGTATTTGACGCAGTTGCAGCTTGAAAAGAAGACCTAGATTTCGATAAGTATAATAAACGCCTTTGCACCAGAATGAAAACTTACAATAATCTTCTTCTTTAGATTCCGCTTCAGGAACGAGAAAAGAAGCAGGAAACGTTTATCTGCCTCACAAACGACGTAGCCCTGTTCCAGGCCTTCTACGGTGCTGTGTTCCTTTCGATGATCGACATTGATATAGAGCGGACCAGGTCTTAGGGATATGCGGGCCAAATCCTCGACTTTAGTTGTCTGAGTAGCAGAGAACAACATGGTTTGCCTTCCCTCATTGGGCAGAATCTTCACAATTTGGCGCATTTCATCTTCGAAACCGACTTCTAGGATCCGATCCGCCTCATCAATCACCAGAGTCTTCAGGTTTTTGTAGACAAACCCTTGCGTGTTCTGTAGATGATCGAGCAAACGTCCCGGTGTCGCAATAAGCAAATTAACGCCTTTCATAAGCTTCTCTGCTTCTGCCCTCCGATTGGCTCCACCAATTACAATACCATATGTTTTTTGAGGGTGATGCTCCATGAGTTCTCGAGCGACTCCGAAAATTTGCAGCGCAAGTTCTCGAGTAGGAGAGACGACGATAACACCAGTACCTGCCCAGGGAATATCAGTAATGTAATCCTCAGTCTCATAGAGGTAATCTCACCATTTCTCGGCTTGAATCGCAAAGCATTAAGCATTTCAATGGCAGGAATCAAAAAGGACAATGTCTTCCCAGAACCAGTTTTCGCCGCTCCCAGAACATCTCGTCCAGCCATCAACGGGGGAATCGCACGTTGCTGGATCTCAGTCATGGTCTCAAATCCCATTCCCTTAATTGCCATCATCGTCTTGTCCGAGAGATTTAGCTCCGCAAACTTCTGGGGTTCTCCCTCTGTGCGCGGCAAGCTAACGTCATTCATCGAAGGCAAATCAGAAGCATCGTTGGCCGGCTCTTTATTCCCATTGTCATTATCGGGTTGTTCCTCCGCATCCTCGTCCTCGTTGTCGCTCTTATCTTCGTGACGCTCGGGGGTATCCTCCACCTCTTCATCGCTAGAGTGTTCGACCTTCTGTTTCTTAGATGCCTTCTTGGCCTTCTTGGTTGGGACAGCATCGTTCTTATCGGAGGATTCGGTCACAGTTCCATTCTGAATTGCTGGCTTCGGGGCATCATCGTTCTCGGTAGCAGTTCGCGCTCCGTGCTTTCTCTTGCGCTTCTTTGTGATCTCCTTCGCTGTATCCATGGGCGTTGGCATTTTCCGATCTATCCTCTGACAGGAAAGAACCTCCCGAATAAGGACAACGAGCTGTGTTGTCAAGTAGGCACTTTTTTTTTTCCTGTCGGAAATACTAGATTTTGCGGATGAAAATATTATTTTCGGTCGGGGAAACCTCTGTGGGTCTCCGAGTCACGTGCTTCACCCATGTTGATGCCAGGTTTATAAGGCATAATAATAGGTGTAGGTCCATTCTTGGAAATTGACTACCTTGAACCTTGATACAAAAATTTTCGCTGCTCATCTTACATTTATAGAGCGGCTTTTATATCCATGTTAGTCTCTCCTATCTAAATGAGCGTCTTAGTAGTAGAAAAACTGTTATTCGATACCTCGTCAGTTTCCAGACTAGCCAATCTACCCAATCAATATATATTACTGCTCTAAGAGGTCTTCACACCTTAGACATTAAAAGTAATGGAATTCAATAGAAATGACACATCATTGTGGCTCATGTTATAGCACTCGATCCGCACCATCAATGAGTTCAATGCCGTCAGATATAAGCCAATACTTCCAAATGTCATTGACACATATTGCTCTCATGCTATTCCGAGCAGCTCTTCAGATGTTGATATCAATGCAGGGACCTGGTCGGACAGAATTTATTACGACATGCGACAATCTATACAGCAAACAGACATGGGAAGAAGCCCAGGACCCTAACAATTCCTGATCAACGCTGTTATCAGTGTCTCCTGATATTGCAGCTGGGTCGCGAGCTTGAAGGTAGAACCGCCAAGTACAATACCAAGGTAGCACAGCCCACTTGGAAAAGGTTCGCTTCCTCTCTGTGTGCTTGAGTAGTGAACAGACCGCGCTTAACCTAGTACCACGCTAGGTAGGATGGTCCGGACAAGAAGGAGCCCTAGGACATCTAGAAGGACAACGCGAGTGTCGGCTTCTGTTACCAAGAGCCATGGCCCTTTTCGAATCTTTTCGAACATGTCAATGGAACGAACGGGCTAGCATGAACTAGGATCGAATCAGCCTGATCAAAACAATAGGGGAGTTGCCAGCTATGCAGCTTGGCGTGTTTTAGAGCGGATATCGAAGAGGCGGCATTAAAAGTAAATGGAACTGTTCACTATTTAAGGACCGCTCAACGAGCAGATGGACATGTTCTTGACTTATTAGGGAGGATGTAGTAGCTTGGTGCACACTTGGCCTGGAGATCATAATGAATAACCCTTGCTTCGACAGCTAGAGCAGCGTGGCTACAGTACATTCTGGAGATCGAGGTTGAGACAGTCTCGGAGTTTTATTCGCTTAAATATTGATAAACACCTGTTAGGCATTCCAATAGTCCGAGTTTCACAGCCACGTTGGAGCTGTCCATGCTTTCCCCTTACGTTTCAGGTTCTTTACTTATGAAGCAGGAGCAAGGTTTTATGGCAGATCTTGATAGATCGACCAAATTAACTATGAAATTTAACTTGTATCTTGCGCTTGGATGATCGTGTTATGCACATCCAAACAATAAGCGCCATGTCAAGGATAGGCAAGACAGATTGGGGAAAATAAACTACCTAGTGAAACATACATTTTCCCCGCCACCGGCTTTAATAATTGTCTTGTACTGTGTAGGATTGGCCTAAATCCAAGTCAAGTCAAGGTAAGCGGTACTGTCAGAGTAGTTTGGGCCTGTTAGGATCCTTGGATCTTCCAATGTGTGCGTGTTACGAATTGGGATGTACCAAAAATAGGTCTTTTGCCTTCCATGGTTCAGATCTTTACACCTCCACAACTAACCATAGTCTATGATCGAATTTCTCAAGGCTAAGTATTTTTTCGGTGCAGAACAAGAAACCTTGAGCTTTTCCGGCGAAAAACCAATCGAGTCTGTTGTAAAATAGTTAAAAAATGCTAAAATAATGAACACATAAACGAGTGGGCTTGTCGATGGGTATCGACGTCATTTAGATGATCCGCTTAACCCCCATTGCCGATCATGCCCATCAGGGATGCAAAGATGGCGAAAAAGAAGAACAGGCATTTGCAATAGCCAAAGTTGGCGAAGAGGATTGGAATCTGAAACTGAAAAACTGGCCAATTCAGGAGGTTTTACTTAGACAAAGGCAAGAAGGTGTGACTATGCCATTGTAAGAAGGAGGCAAGGGGGCTGTGCAGAGACATGATTTTGAACTTATAAACGCTAAGACTTAGGTAGTATGGCCGGGTTGACGGTTTTTGATGAAGGCGAATGTACAGTACAGTGAACCCTCGTCGATCATACGGGGTTCATTCGAAGTATACTAAGCGCAAGTTAAGATCCTAAGGGTCCAATTCTCCAGAGTATTTTGTTGTCCTACGGAGATAATTCGTTGTAGCTGTTTGGTTTATGAATGAACAGCGGTAAGCGCCTCCCATGGAAGGGACTTGTTAAGGGAGTCTGCCATGGCCACTGACACCAGATCTGTAAAAGAAGCCAAGATGGATAATAATAACTAACAATCTCGTAGGCAGAAGAATAAATCCAGCCGATTTTCAAGGAGTGTAGATTTCTCGGGTTGAAAGATCCACCACGGCGCTTCTTGAGTTCTTTGGTTGTTCAAGAGTCCACAGCTACCGTAAGCTGGGAATCGTTAATCGCTCGATTTTGGGACCATCCATTCCATATTGCAAAAAATAACAAAAAAAGAATTTTCGCTGAGATTTTTCGAAGGAGGCCCATCTCACCCGTTTTCGGTCCAAGAACCACTTGAACCACTTTCCCCCCTTGATGACGCGCGTGCATAACTTCTCACTCTCTTCAACCGCCATAATTCCCCTTCTGAATTAATTCAGTGGTAATTTTCTCTGTTTCTAAACCTTCCAACTTCGGCTGTTCCAGAGGTTTTCTATATCGAACGATTTTGAACCTCGTTTGGTAGGCGAGGAGTAATTCGAGGTACCCAATCAGTTCAAACTGTCAAAGTCTTGGAATTTCTGGGGGAGAGTCAGTCTAGAGGGGCTGAGTCAGCAATCACCTGCCTCTCCTCTTCCTGACCCTGATCCGTCTTTCCCTCCTCTCCCTCTCAACTATCTTTCTATCCCCCCCTCTATTCCTACCTTTTTCTTCTTTCTCTTCTTTCGGACATCTTTTTGGTTGAGAGGGTGAGCAGGTGAGGTATCTACTTCAACCAACCCAAGTTGTCTATCTCTCACCCTACCTCTTAATCCCTAATTCCTCTGGCTATTCGGTGTATCGCACCCTCCCGTTCGCTTCGCTCGCTACTTTTACCAGTCCTTTCATCAATCGTTTCCTCAAACTTCTGTCGTTTATCCCTTCCGATTCTCCATTATCTCACTCTATTTCGTCCTTCATTTGAAATACTCTACTTTCTTTGTTCAGCATCGCTCTGGTTACCGATATTTGTTACTATTCATTCAATGACCCTGTGATATCCGACCGCATCCGGTTACCACGTCCGACCATCATTTCAGGACCATTTCAGACGTATTCCTCGTTGCGGACTCGAACCGATCTCAAGACGATATAACTTGCCTTTCGACGGAGACTGTCACTCCTGTCATTGATATTCTTGAACTTCAACTCTTGAGACTGTTACTGCTATACCTTCTTGAACTCCCGCCAACATGCGATTAATATCGTTTCTCCCGTACTTTCTTGTTGCGTTCCTCTCTCCGCTCGTGTCTGCCACCAAGCTCATCGAGTCCAATTCACTTAACCTCTGCTCGGAAAATGCCGATTCTGGTGCCCAAAACTTTACAGCAACATTCTTCCAAGTCAGATTCACCCCTAACAATAGGACACTTTCCTTCAGCTTTGATGGAGTGTCGTCAATTTCAGGGAAAGTTGCTGCGGAGTTGGTTCTCGACGCTTACGGCGCCACGGCTCTGAGAAAAACGCTTGACCCATGTGAAATGAAATTGAACGGTCTTTGCCCCATGAGTACTGGCGAGATTGATGTCCCAGAGGCTAGTCTGGAGTTGCCAGAGTCGGTAGTTTCCAGCATTCCTTGTAAGCATATCTATACCCTTCGTAATTCTGAATTGCCCATACGCTAACAATGCCCCCAGCGATCGCTTACAATGTTCCGGATCTGGATGCAACTGTCCGTATTTACATCAATTCCACTGAGACGCATGAACCGATCACTTGTATTGAGGCGACATTGTCAAATGGCAAGACAGTCTACCAGCCAGGGGTCGGTTGGACAACGGCAGTTATTTCTGGGCTGGGCTTGACTGCTTCTGCAGTTACTTCCGGTCTTGGGCATTCAAACACTGCTGCGCATGTTGCATCCAATGCTCTATCGCTTTTTGGCTTCATGCAGGGGCAAGCCATGATTGGCATGACAGCGGTTCATATGCCACCAATTGTCCAATCATGGACGCAGAATTTCCAATGGAGTATGGGCATCATTCACGTGGGATTTATGGAGACAATTTGCACCTGGTACCAGCGGGCGACTGGAGGAAAAGCGTCAACCATTCTCTCCGAGTTATCTACCACCTCGGTTGAAGTCCTCAAACGCAAGAAACGATCTCTCGACAATGTTTCAGGCCTGTTGAAACGAGGCTCTGGAGGTTTGCTCAAGAGGGCTGGACAGGATAACCCGGCGCAGAGTAGTAACACTGTCGTCCGTGGCATTGAACGTGTTGGCTTCAGAGCCGGGATTGAAGAGACCAACATTTTCTTGACTGGTGTGATATTCTTCGTTTTCTTCGTTTTTGTTGTGATGTTGCTGGTCGTTCTTTTCAAGGGTATCTGTGAATTCCTTGCGAAATCCGGAAAAATGAAGAGCGACAAGTTCCAAGACTTTAGAAATGGGTGGAAGGTCGTCGCCAGGGGTATCCTGTTCCGACTTACCCTGATCGGTTTTCCTCAGATGTGCATCTTGTGTCTGTGGGAGTTTACAAGAAATGACTCACCTGCCGAGGTACTTCTTGCTGTCATCATGCTTGTCTCGATGATACTTGCTTTGGGTTGGGCTGCACAGAAGGTCATCCGCCTGGCGAAGCGATCCGTGACAATGCACAAGAACCCTGCTTATATTCTCTACTCTGACCCCACCTGTTTGAACAAATGGGGTTTCTTGTATGTGCAATACCGGGCAACAGCTTATTACTTTGTTGTTCCTGTTCTTGCATTTATTTTCGTCAAAGCTATGTTTATCGGGCTGAGCCAGCCGGCACCAGTTGTTCAGGCTATTGCTTTTGTCATCATTCATGCTGCCATGCTCGTCGCCGTTAGTGTCCTTCGACCTTGGATGGATAAGAAGACCAACATATACAACATCGCCATCGCTGCAGTCAACTTCCTCAACGCCATCTTCCTTCTTGTTTTCTCCGACGTTTTTAACCAGCCTGGCATTGTAACTGGTGCTATGGGTGTTATTTTCTTCGTTTACAACGCAGTGTTCGCTCTGGTACTTCTGATCCTAGTATTGATTGCATCTGTTTACGCGATTGTATCGAGGAACCCAGATACACGCTACCAGCCAATGAGAGATGATCGTGGCTCTTTCATCAAGTCGCAGAGTCAATTGACGACAGAACTGGACGCCTTGGGCGCCACGGCTCGCGGGGACATGAAGAGTACAGGGTATAAATCAAGTCCGTTCGAAGATGACGCCGAATCCTTCTCCAGCGGGAACGGAGCTACCGTTGGCCGTCAGAACATGGAAGCCACTACGCCAAATAACAATGTGCGGAACGCACCTTCCTCCCCGGTTGATCCCTCAGTTCCACTGTTCCCCAGCGACCCGTCATCGCGCCGAGGCCCTGGCTACGAGACTGAGAACCCGTTTGCGCGATCAACTTCACCTGTTCCACGAGGCTTCACCACCTCTCCTATGAATGGCGGAGCATTGTCTGCAAATACATTCAGAGCCCAGAACAACCCAAGCCCATGGCAAAGAGGAGCCGGGTACGATCACTAAATGTTTGCCATTCCTCGATTTCCTAGCCTTTCTCGATATGAAGATACGGCTTAGCGCGGGATTGAATTGCGTTCTTATGTCGTTCTATATTTTTCTCAGCCCAGGCAGAATGCCTTGCGCTTCACCTGCTTTCTTTTCCTAGCCTCTTTTTTTTTCAGGTGTATATTGTGGATATACTGAAAATTTCCGCCTTGCTCTCTCCTTATATCCTTTTAAGGACTGAATTTCCTTTATTTATTGATGTGTGTTAGGCGTTCTGATGCATTGCTTTTGGAGATCGGCCTTGGGTTTGATTTGAGTGTCTTCTATCTACTTACTCCTGGGCCAGTAGCACACGTATTTACCGCCTGCCCCAGTTGTACTCGCTACAATGTACTATTTGTCTTTGATGTATGGAAAGAAGCTTAATGCTAGCACCTGCGTCAGAGGACGTGAATGTTTCCAATTTTCAACTTCCTCTTGTCGTGACTTGTATTTTTATTTCTTACGAGAGTATGAGAAAGCAAACTATTAATCTTGAACCGATCCTTTTTATGCAGTTTTCCTTGATGCTAGTCTGTCTGGTTGAAGTGCCATATGAAGGACAACGGTTAAATTGTAACAATCATGGCCAATCTATTGGAATGTTCGCTATACAAGGTAGGTATCTGAGGAGAATAGAAAACTCCGAGATAAGTCTCTAGAAGGGACGGCCCGTCCCTAACCTTACTATCATATCTAGTCTGTATATAACATAATCTCATTGCGTCCTACGAATTCCTTAATTATCTCCGGTTCAAGTTGGAAAACATTAAAGTAGGTAATTTACGTATACTTTCTATTTTAGGTATAGTCCATACACATCAAAGGATACCACTGTGTAGCCGCTCCACATTCTACCTTAGCTCCACATCTATATCTATAGACATTTTGTTTTCTGACGACAGCTGTCGGGTTCCTATATTTCTATCGGCTGGAGCTATAAACGAAAAGAATTCATATATTGGTTGAGCTATATTCCACCGCGACGTGCGAACGGGTTTCGGGCACCGGTTGAGGACAGTTTGCTTTGGCTCGCCGACTTATCAAAGAACGGAACCGAAGTCGATCAGGGAACGATTTTAACCAGGGAAGGAAGAGCACTTGTTGGGGGTGCCCATAGTGCCCATGCAATGGCCTCCGCAGCATTCACCGTTGCTGTCGCACGGTGTGTTATCTATAAAATGCGATAGTTAGTTAGCCTACCGTAAAGGAAAAAGACTCTCTATGCAGATGAACATACCGGGCTTGCATTTGGCATTTGCGCCGACTGAGAAAGCAGCCAGCAAGGTAACCAGGAGGAGGTTCAGGTTGAATTTCATGATGAGTGGTAATTGGAGGAGAGGATTGGTGGTCTTTGGAAGAGAAGAGTCTGAGTGAAGAGTTGAGAGATTGTGGATGATGGATTCGATCTGACTGCGACGAAAGGCGACCAATTTATACCTCGATCTGAGTAGATGGATGTTCCTTTATGGTAGGAGACGCGAAGATTTGGCCCCCAAGCTTCAACTAGGGCTTCTAGTGCTATTGGAGCCACGGCCCTCACGAAAATACCTGGAGACGATCTCAAATCTGATCAGTCAAGCATCATCGTCTGGAAGGTTAGCCGATATGAGTCTATATCGAGAACTATTAAGTGTTTATATGACCTCTAGTGCTGGATTTTAAGCTCGGGTTACCGTGTGAAGACTTTTGCAACACCACTTTAAGTTGCAGCCAAAGAAGAGACCAGTCTCGGGACAAGGAGAGTGTGTGCCTTACTTACAAGTCATCAATATATATGATAGTCGATCGACGAATACTCCACTACTCGCCAGAATTTCTGGCTTTGGATCATATGTACCGGGCCCCAATTTACTTGAGACATGACTGCCTTATTCTGCGAGGCTGTCGAAGAATTAGGAATTTTAGCGAACGGAAGGTCACCCGAACTACCTAGGAAGCGAATTCCGCGAGAGAAGCAGCCTCGACACGAGTATAGACAATTGGGATTGTCGTCTCTGTTACCTAGATAATCAAGTGTGAGAGTCGCTACCTAGGCATTCCCTCGCACCTGCCCCATTGAGTGTCGTCGATCAAGAGCTGTGCTGTACTAGAAACCGGATACGCAGGAATTTTCCTTTCAATGCTGTCATTGATTTGCGCTGCATCGGAGAACATCCATCGCGAAAAGTATTGCATAGGCGTTGGAAATGCAAGGCCCAGAGAGACCGACTTGAATAAAAAGAGCTAGTGTGAAGAGGCCGAAACAAAGAATCTCAACGAATACGACCTCTATAACAGCTCGGACGTAGCGAAAGAAGCCTTCGAGCGTAATGGACTGGTAGGCGTCAAGCGAAATCGCAAGGTATACGCGCCTGCAATTGTCTCCGCCTCCTAAAGTGCGGTCAACGAGGATAAGATATTTATCGTCTTCTGACAAATACTATAGCAACCCGAATACAGATAGCTCGAGTCACGATAGAATATAGGAAGTTTGCGAAGAAGGGCGCGACAAAGAGAGCTATACATATAAAGAAGTCTATGGGACAGCTGTTCTTAACTCACGGAGCTGTATAGTTAAGTAGTATCTAGATATTGCCAAGATAATATAGAGGGATGCGGCTGGGATAATCTTAACCTAGACCTGCTAGCAAAGATAAAGCACCAAAAGCGCGAAAAGTTAGCCGGCGAGGGAAGACCCATACGCAAAGCGAGCTTCTTTAGTCTGGAGGTTGACACTGCTGTGGTGTTCCTCTTGACTGTAGAGGCCTCATCAACGGCGTTGACTGTGTTGACCTCGATCTTACCATCCAGGGGCCTGGTACCCCGGGATCGGGAGGCTTTCCTATAACAGCAAACGGTATAACTATGTCTTCTGTGTGATTAAATCATACTAGAGTTATATTAGGTACTGGACCGTACCGCGCCCAGCAGAAGCGGGGCGAATGAGATGGCCCACCTGGTAGAAGTGAACGATACCTATGAAGGTCGTAGCAAATACACTGACGGGTAAACTAGGTAGTATTTATGACAGGGAGATAGTTGAGTAGCAAGCATTGCCTGCCAATGTGATGAAGAGCCAAAAGACATGAGATAGTGTCGAGGGTGTCGGTGAAAGTTTGGTTGCCAAGATCAACGACCGGGGGTCAAAACATCAACTAGTGGATTTCAGTTATTACTATAGGTACCTTGTAATATCTTTCACTATGTACGCTTTTATATAGATATGTAGGTATTCGGATTTGCAAATACCTCGCTGTTTGTAAGGCCTTGGGTCATCACGACCATACAATGCAACGAAACTGTGAAGTGTCCTTGTGCAAGCAAACTATATATTAAATGTTTAATTACCATCACCGCTATTCATTCAGGTAAACAGCACATCTCAGCCCTATTTCCATGCAGTCTTTTAGAAGAGAAAGAAATCCAATCAAATGATATAAAATTACAAAACGCCGTATAAAACACCCAAACCCAAACCCCATCGATCAACAATCACTCAACCCATTCCAGGCGGCGGCCCCGAAACACCTGGCGGCGCAGCGCCAGGAGGTGGACCATAGAACCCTCCACCAGGGGGCGCAGTCGTCGCCGGCGACCCGGAGCCCGGAACAGGACTGGGACTGAATCCAGGCTGGCCGGGAGGAACAGGAGGGAATCCTGGCGCCGCAGCACCTCCCGGAGGTGGGACGGGGAAGTTGGGAGGGAAGGCGCCTGGTGGTGGAGGGGGAAAGTTTTGAGCTCCTGGCGGCATGTTGGGGAGCGGCGGAGGGGGGAGATTTCCTGGAGCGGAGGCGCCTGATGTTGGAGGGAAGGGGGGTGGGAAGGGCATGCCGCGGCCGCCGGGTGCTGGAGGCTGTTAGTTGGTTTGGTTTGGCTGATTACAGTGAGGGAGAGACATACGTGGTGGCATTCCTGGTGGTGCGCCTGGGCCGCCTGGAGGTGGCATGCCGAATGGTGGTGGGGGAAGTTGTCCGGGTTGTCCTATTTTGTATGAGCCTCAAGTTCTGTCTGATTTCGAGTTTAAGATAATGATATATAACTTACCCGGGAATCCAAATGGAGGGGGAAAAGCACCGGGTGGTACCATCGCGGGATTAGGAACAGCTTGGCCCTCTGCGGCGTAGGAAGAGGTAATCGAGTCGATCACCGATTGAGCCTTCTCTTGTCCGATTTCTATGCAATCGAATATGTAAGTACTTGCACATAATCCAGACTAAGCGGAGAAAAAGATCGGCCATACGTTGATAGTACTCCAGCACGTTCCGCAAATGGTTTCTCCCTGCATTATGCGCCTTGCGCACACTCATCGAGTCGTGCGTGAGATATACATCGCAGTAATCGCCTGTTGTCGCTAGTCAGTAATCGCAGACGGTTATATCACGAAGCGTCTCGCGCAATCCATAACGCCGAAGCTAGCGCAGGAGGATGATACGAATTTTGCATGCCGGGTGGAAACCTACAAAAGAGTAAAGGGGACGTCAGCTTGCAGTTCAATTGTGTAGGATAGGGATATACTTATATTTCGGCATCTTGAAATTCAACAGAAGCAACTGTTCTCCTTCTCTATCTCTATTCGAAGAAATCCGTCTCGGACTCGGCAGCGCTCAAAGGCGCGTCGTATGTTTATCTTAGGTGTCAGTTTGCGGTCAAAGAAAAAGTCAATCAAATAATCAATAAACGATACTTTCTGAACGCTCTCTCGAAGATGGCGTCAGGGATATGTACGGAGATATGTACTCAAGTCTAATGAGGAGAATGGCTGGTTGATGCCATTTCGCAGATCAGATATGAAGGCGGTAAGCCAACGACAGGCACGTGATCTGGGTTTGCCATTGTTGTTTTTGCTTGTCTCAACTATAATTGCGAGTCAGTTAGGTATACATCTACTTTAATAGCTGGGGCCATTATTTGACTTTATACAGAGCCGACACGACTCTAGTTATGGCTTTACGAATGTAATACAGCAATCAACACCTCAAATTAATCCACTTCTGGCAGTGGACATAGATGTCCATGGTATTTCTAAATAGGCCCAACATCCTTCAGACTGATTCCTATGTCGACGGCGCCTTGTCAGGAAAAGTTGTACCGTCATACAATAGGGGTCTGTGATTTATTTACAATAGGAATAACAACGCTGCGGGGTCCCACCTGAGCTTTCCCAATGTGCGAGCCTTTCTTCAGCCTCCCGTGGAACAACATGGTCAATACTCACAGAAGATATGTCGAGCAAGCCTACACGTTAGCCACATAATTAGCATATATTGGACTTTGTAAAACCGAGGAACGAAGCACGACTCAAAGAATGCGAACTTGGAGCCCATAAGTTGCAAAGGGAATCCTTGTTCCGTTTTATCCATGTCCTGTTTCGGAGAGGAAAGCGGCAATTAGGCTATTAGGAACATCCTTGATCTGGATTAAATGAAATACGTCTCCCAGAATGACACTGTTGTTCGAGGAATCCAAACCGGAAGGTGCGCTAGATAATAGTAATTATAAATGAGCTATTGTTGAAGGCGAAATAGGACATTGCAGACAATTCTAAGCATGTCACTTATGCCACTAGACCAAAAAGCCACAGCTGGGCAGTGGTCAGTCCTTGTGCTCCAACAAAAATAATGGTTAAGAGAGAATAGAGAATGGAAAGGACATGAATAGATCGTCTTTGGGCAGCATTTGCATGTTCTGGATAACATTCGACCATACCTTACTATGAAATCCTTATTTTGCTAGCCTATACAACTTGGTGTAGCCTGTTTAATAGACCGCTGATAGACGTTGATAACGAATGATTGCATACTCAAGAATATATCGCCGATAAGATCAACTGTAGTCTACCGAGTGCTGTCTACGATGGTGTTATCCGCAAAGAGCCTTGAACTCATTAGATGGTATATTCGAAATAGCACTAACGGACAAGAAAGCCAGTACTATCAATACGATCACGCAATATACCAACTCATGCTATAAACAAGGAATGGATGTAGAGCAACTAGATCTCCGTGCCTTGTAAGAACTACCCGACAGCTTCCGAAAGGGTATCCTGATCTCGTCTGTCCCGAACACGCCGTTACTTCAAGGACCAAGATTGTCGCATCTGGAAATACAAGGATTGGATTAATCAAGGCGTCATACCTTTTCTTTGACAAGGCATCTAGGCCCTTTCATTCTCCACGAGTTACTATCCCACCGCGGAGACAAGATATCGAGGTACTTGAAATGATGCCGAAAAGGCAAGTCCACCCACGTCCGGGCGTATAAATGACGACATTTCCCCTCACGTCGGTTGGTCACTACCCGAAGTCAAATTACTTGCATAGGTACTGGGGAGGGATATGTCATCTTGGTCGCCTGGATACTATGCAACGTATGTGTCACTTCATCGGTAATTCCTTGCTTATCCGCAAGACAGGGCAACCACTTATGAGGAAAGGTAGCCGAATGCGGAGATCACAGATCACAGACTAAACAGGATGAGGTTGGCTAATAAGGTCTCACTACCAATGCCGCCTTAGGCGTGACAAGGCGGTGCAAACCGCATCACCAGCAACCATCACGGGAGTATTTCCTGGGGAAGTAAATCCGGGGAAACCATAAAAACGCGGTGAGATTATGTAATGCGACTGTGCCACCAGCCTTTACGTCCTCAGGCATCCGGCGATTTACCGGGTGTTGACCGGCTCGGTGACATTAGCCACTCAGAATGGACCGAGTCAAGTGGATGCCGAGCGAAAAACTCTTAGGCTCCAGATTCCAGAATCTGGGGGTGATCATCTATTTTGGGTTTAGCTGTGGGCTGTCGAAGGACCGTGATTTGCAGCTGGATCGGTCAGAATGGGCCTTTGGTCCATTATGACGAGTCGGTCTCGATTTTTGTAGAAGATTTATCCCTAGACTTGAACTAAATACTCTTGTTGCTGACGTGGTAAGAGTGTCCAAGAAAAATGAGTGATTTTTCTCAGAATGTGTAAATGGCTCAGCCGCCGCCCAGGTACAATAGAACCGGCGTCAGATCGACGACATGCATGTATGCTGTCATATCTGGCTAGATCTTGCATGGGTTGAATGAAAACAGCCACTTCTGAATCTGGGAGTACTGTAAACGGCAAGAATGGCGGTACGGGCCGGATCAGAAAAGTTGAAGTCGAGGACAGACTGGACAGTTTGTCAAGGGACTTCTGTTGTAACTAGTGCAATAATACACAGTAGTCACTGGTCAAGCATGGAGTCAAGGATACTCAATACAATTTGAGTACAATGCGCCTTTTTTCGCAACAACTCGTGACAGCTGGAAATTTCGATGAACCCCACGAAATCACGTTTCCTTCCATTTTAGGCACAAGGTTCCATCGGCGGTTTCTGTTACGTGTGATGGAAGTCGTCAATTGGCAGCTGCAAGTCAGATGATTTATGGAGAAGGAAAAAGCAGCGAGTCTGACTGGGTGTTAAGGCTGAGTCAGGTGGGAGAGGGAAGCCAATGATGAGCCACAACAGCCGATGAATTGACCCTCAGCGGGCTGATTCAGCAGCCGAAAGGCCGCTGCTTTAAGGACGCCAGGTCCACGGAGGCCCACCGACATTCCCAGTTCCAAGGGGGGGAACTAATGGAACTAATAGTAATGCTGCGTGATTCCCTAAACTTTGCGAGTGGGTCCCCCTTCCAAGGCACCCCCTCATTTGCTTCAAAAAATCTATTAGTCTCACGATTTTATATAAACCTTGGTCCCCCGGCCATGTTGCTGCCCCTGTATTTAGTGTCCGCTTCGGATAAATTCCGTCACCTTCAAACTACACTATTGAATCTGTGTATCTACTTCCCTTCCATTATAATAAAGAGTCCTTCCTCCTTGTCTCTTTCCTAGTAAGGACTATTGTTTACAAACTGCAATTATCCCATCCAAAACAACCTTCCCAATACAAAACTACATACAGTCTAGTCAAGATGCCGGCATCAACGAATTACCATGTTATTGAACCTCACCCGTCGGTTCCTCAAAATCCTCGACCTGCCATCCATACTGCTCGCGGCGGCGCTGGGAATGTCATAAATCTAAAAAACACGAAGACAACCGATTCTCAAACAGCTACAGGGCCAGCGTCAGTCACCCGTTTAGATTCGCGACGTCCTGTTCCATTCAAATCAGGTCGCGGTGGTGCAGGCAACATCCACAGTTCCAGCGAACGTGCCATATTCAGTTTCGACGAGGAACTCGAACGTGAACTTCGCCGCGCCGCTCCAGTCTACCACGTTGGCCGCGGAGGCGCGGGAAACACAGTCCACAGCTCCAGTTCCGGGTCTCCATCAGATTCCTACAGTCTCTCTCGCAAGTTCTCCGGCGGGAGTATAGGTACAAGTAGCAGTGCCGGTTCCGCGGGAGACCGCGCCAGAGACAAGGCCCTAAGGGGCCTAGAAAAGGGCTGGGGGAAATTGAGAGGAATGGCATGATTGATTTAACTTGGCTCTTGGCTTCTAAGCGACACAACTTGCATGCCGCTGGCGTTTGCATTCGTCATTTACATCATATCATCTTACGACTTTACGACCACGAAAAAGTTCCTTCGATTTCCTTACCCGTTCTTACCGACTTCTATCTACCTTCGACAGGCTATATCTCCTTTTAATCATCTTTCACTCGCCACTCTTGCCAGACTTGCAATCGCCTTGAAATCCGGGGTTTAATCCCTCTTCGTTGATAACCGATGATACCCGTTGCCAAGATCGACTCATCTGGCACTTTTCCATTTTTGATTCTTTGTTCAGGAACCAGGATATCTTCCCTCCAATGACGCTGATGCTTTCATTCAACACCTGTATACCCCTCTACCTACCTAACTACCTGTGTCTTACCCTTGTTTCCTATCTCACTGTTCAATGTACTCATGTAATCACCCCCTTTGGAATGGTCAGTTTGTGGCATGCCCTTGAATTGACATTTGCAAACCGAGGCTAGATCTGTTTGGCCCATGGGACAATGGCAGGGAGTCCCTTGCTCCATGCCTGAGTTCTGGGCCTGGTTCCCTGCCACCATCTGCCTAGGTACAGGTAGTATACTTTTCCTTTTTGCCTCAAACTGTCTTGAATGAATAGAAGCAAAATCAGTGTTTGCCACTGTTGTGGCGTGGTGTGAAATTATCAATTTGTAGTTGTAGACGGCTGACATTGCAGGTATCTCTTGTACCGTAGTTGTCTGGATATTTAAAACGTATATCCAATGACTCGTGAGACATCTACTGTCCTGGTCTGGTGAGTTGTACTCGCTACATGCTTGACCCAAGGCATCGAGTATAACAGTAATCCCATGGTCTAAATAAATACCTATTTACACATATCGCCAATACCCGGCATATTGAAAAGCAGAAAAAAAGAACCTTACCACCTCATTCCAGTGACTCCATCCACCTGCCCTCCTTTCATCCCCTTCTCCAACAAACCAAATTAATCGAAATAAAGCGGTACCTTCTAGAAGATCAGGCTATATGTATGATACTGTAACGAAGAGAATGGGGTAACATCATAGTTTCAATTGGGGTATCAAGAGTCGCTCGCTGTTGATATCGATTTCCACAATCTGTATAGCAGCGGCGGACTTATGCATTTATGTATCTTTCTCTGTACAAGACAGGGAGGGTGCTTATTTGGGTCGGGTTTATGTATCCAGATGTCTATGCGAATTTCCGGTGGATGATCTCGGGGTCTTCGTGCCATTCGTCTGCGCTTACCCACATCTAATGATATCGTTAGTGCTGATGAATAAAGAGGGCGAGGGAATATAGACCGACCTTTCTAAACGTGCTCAGCCCAGCAAGAATACCACCCCCAATCCAAGTCGTGTACTTCCTCTCAGCAGGCGCAGAGATTCTGATCTTCATATCCTCCACGGCCAATCGCTTGATCTCGCGCATCAATCGGTCCGGGAAGTTCTTGCACAATGTCGAACCACCGGAGAGGACAATGTTGAGGTATAGTGACTTGCGTAGGTCCAAATCTGTGCGGGTGATGGCGTCCTGGACGATCTGGTGGACGCCAGGGTATTCGAGGCCAATGAGTTCGGGGTCGAAGAGGATCTCGGGAGCTCGGTAACGTTCCTGGCCAATCTGTACCTGCATTAGATCAATCATCTCCTGTAAACGGGTCAGGATTGGAGAATACCTTAATCTTGTGGTTGTCTGGTAGAGTGTAATCTACCGATTTGGTCTCCGTCTTATGATAACTGTTCATCCAATCCTTTTCTTCGCGCTTGGGATCTAGTGACACGTAGCAGACCTTTTCCTTGATCATGCGTACGACTTCCTTCTCCGCGCTCGTGTGCAAAATGTGTCCATTCTTCCTTAAAAGCAACTGCAATTGTTCCGTGACATCGCGCCCAGCAACGTCAATCCGCCGTATACTGTTCGGAATCGCGAAGCCCTCAAACACCGGCACAGCATGGGAGACACCGTCCCCTGAATCGAGAACAACGCCCGTAGTACGACCAGACGCGTACAGGGACAACACGGCCTGAATCGACGTGTACAAGGCGGGAACATTGAAAGTCTCGAACATAATCTGCGCAGCGGCATCACGGTTCTTTCGCGGGTTGAGCGGCGGTTCGGTAAGAAGCACGGGGTGCTCTTCAGGCAGGGTTTTGAGCTCGTTCTCATAAACGTAGTGCCAGATTTTCTCCATATCATCCCAGTCTGTCACAATTCCGTGTTCCAGCGGATATCGAATCTTAAGTAGGCCTCTGAATTCCTGCGCTCGTTGCCCGATAAACACGTCTCCTTCCAGACCGCCGGCCATGACTCGGGGGTGTTTTGGGCGCCCGACAAACGAGGGAAAGTAGCATGATGGGATTTCCTCGCCGGCGAAACCGGCACGGATGGTCCCGCTGCCGTTGTCTATAACAATTGGTGCGTTGTGGAGGGTGGCTTCGGCCATTGTTGTGGTTGTTGTTTTGATGGGGGAGAAGGGGTGTAAGTGTTCGCGCGAATCGGTGAGGTGGCCCTCCTCGGGCAGCGGGATTTTGTGATACGTAGGTGGATAGAGGGTTGCAGTTATCGTTTGCTTAGGCTGGACATGAATTTTGGGTTGTGATGGAAGGGATTGGCTTAGGTTAGCTGCAGATTTACGAGGGGGTTTTCCTCGCCTTTACCCGTGAATATGGAGCTTGGGCCACTCTGGTTAGTATATCGTCCGCCTACCACATATTGTTACTTCAATTATTCAGAATGATACACAAGGCAAAATTAAAAGTCATTTGATTAAGCAATCAAAATTATCTTCATTATATACATTTCTTCTCTCCAGTAGCGGAAACAATGCTAGGCAAATAGAAAGCCGAATTGCTATCCAATTGCTTTGGACGCAGACCCGTACTCCCAACCTAGGACACATCACATCACAACAGTTTAGTACTAATGGCATAGGAAAAAATCCTATTCAGAGAGCCGGATATACTGTTTTATAATCCACATGCACCCATAACAAAGAATTTTAATCCGAAAAGCCCATCTCATCAGCCAAGACCTCATTCAGTGTACGGTGACGGCGCTGGCTGGGACCACGGACAGGTGGCCAGGTCAGCATTCGAGATCGAAGGGCTTCTGCTTTTTCAACCGCATTGGAAATATCACTGTGAATCGTTAACCAGTTAAACCAGCCAGGATCTCAGAAAAAAAAGGACATACTCATGATGGCTGGCCACGACATAGCCCTGCTTCTGCAATTCATTGGCCAATTCGGCCTGATGATTGTCCTTGAGTAAAGGATTGGGAACAACCACAAGAGGAACACTCAGTCGTAATGCCTCGAGGATACTCCCGGAGCCTAGAACCTAGTGTCAGCGCGGAGCTTGGATAAACGAAAGAATCAGGATAGACAATACCCGCATGGCTGATAATCATTCCACTACTTCGACCTTCTGATTTATTTTCTTTTGTCATACGCATCACCTCACCAAGGCCTGCCTGGTTAAAGTCAAATCCACCTATTTCTATCCCATGTCGGCCCGGGCTACCAGCCGGATACTTGACGAGGAAGTTTTCGTATATTATTTGCCCATCCTTGCCATACTGGACGAGTAAGTGTGTGTACCCAGACTGGCTTAAAGCTTCCAAAAACTTCGAATCGAGGACAGACAGGAGTAAAGACAGAAATGATGCAGTAGCTCCAACTGTTACGAAGCATAGCTTTGTGGGTTGGTTCCGATCTTCGGAGTCCATGACGGACTTGATTTATTCACGTAAAATTCGAACCTTTCCTGCAAGAAGGCGACCCAGACCTTGATGATGTTTGCGAACCATATTAAATCCTCTAGAATAACGTCCGAGGGGAAGAAGGAAACGCAAGCAAGCAGCAAGTAGAAGCAAAGTAGATGCGGGAGCAAGAGTCTTAACCCGATTCGGTTTAGCTCCGCCCGAAGAACTTCGGCAGAAAACATCAAAAGTTGATTTCAGCAACAACTTAACTGAGTGTCAATCCTCTCCAACTGCCTTCGCAATGGCCTCAATAGCCAAGTCTTTGGGCCGTCCAGCTCTCTTCCTGGCCCGGAGAGGCCAAATTATTAGTTCTTCCCGATCATTCTCCGCCTCTCCCTTTTCCTTCGCCCAGAAAACCCCCCAGCCGACTCGTGAACGGCCTCCACGACCGGAGGAACTACCGCCAGCCCCAGAATACTCGCCAGACCTCCTCAATGAGCAAGAGCGGTCTATGTATGATAAGTTGCCGCCGGAGGAGCGGGAGGAATTTGACGCCGAAAACCGCAGGATTGTCGAGGAATTCAATGATCCTGAAAAGCGAAAGAAAATATTCGCGGACCTTGACAAGCAAGCTGCCGAGATAGAAAGAGCCACACCCATGCGTTTTGAGGATCAGAAGCCGAGGGGAGGGAGCAATTTCTGGTCTGCGGATGAAGATGATGAGTTTGCCGACGTTGAGGACGCAGACGATACATTCTACGATGATGATATCCCCTCCATGGCCCATGCAGAACTTGAGGTGCATCGCGAGGTCAGAGAATATGCTCGCATTGCTGCGTGGGACATGCCAATGTTGAGCAGTAGGTCTACCCGTCTACCTGCAGGGTAATGTCCACTAACGCGTCTCCAGAATTCGCACAGCCTTTCACTCTTCCGCCTGAAACTCACATCCTCCGATTCCGCTACACCACATACATGGGTGAATCCCATCCTGCCGAACCAAAGGTTGTCATGGAATTATGCTCCAAAGATCTGACCCCCAAGTACCTCACGGAGGCGCAGCGCCTGACCTTCCTCAAATTGGTCGGGCCTCGCTACAACCCCGAAACGGACATTGTCCGCATGTCCTGCGAGAAATTCCCCGCCAGAGCCCAGAACAAGCGATATCTGGGAGACTTGATTAATACATTGGTCAAGGAGGCCAAGGAGGGCGATTCGTTCGCCGATATCCCTCTCGATCTCCGTCATCACACCCCCTCGAAGCCTAAGACCCCTTTCCCCGATTCCTGGAACATGACTGAGGAGAGGAAGAAGCAGTTGGAGGCCAAACGCGCGGAGAGACAACAGAGCCAGCGACCTGTTGTCGATGGCAATGAGATTGCCATTCAGGCCGCAAAGGCCATGCCTACTTTGAAGGAGCCCGTGGACTCGGCTCGGCAGCGAGTTCCTGTTGGCGCTAGGCTGTTCGGTAGGAGGGCTAGGTGATCGATTGAATTGACACGAAGAATAAGCGAAGCTGTTTTGTTGGTTGGTTTCTTATTGTAAACATCTCAAGGATGGGCGTATGCTTTTGGAAGTCGTTTAGACTGTGTCTATCTCACTTATTCCAATGTATTATATTCATTTCTTAATTGCGAGTTGTATTCCCTGATGCCCAACGAAGGCAGATAGAAATGTATATTGAAATGTGGAACACAATTGTCATTACTTGGATGAGTTGGCTACTTCCATTTGATAATAATAACAGTAGTAGCTGGAGTAATAATAATAATAATGACAGTAATTAAAGAAAACAATAAAACAATAAAACAAAAGAGAGAATCCACCCCCGAAATCCCCCCGGATCGAATCATCAACCCCGGACTGGCCGAGGAAGATGATCCGAACCCGGATCATTGCAAAAACCATTGATCTCTCTTTCTTCCTGGATTCTCCCTGCGATCTGTAGAGACATTCAAACGCACACCACCACACAGTTTCTTGATCCATATGCGGATATATTTATCCCCCCACAGTTGCCTTTTTTTCCCGCTTGTATAAGCTGAAGTTGACTAATCTTGATTCATCCCACACGACTTTGAATATCGAAGAACAAAGTAGTTGAAACAAAAAGACAGCCTGGTCAAAGATTCGAAAATATCGACTCAATTAGCAAATGTTAACGAATTGATGGTCGACTATGTCACCACGCTCTTTCAGCGCACCGCTGCATGCGATAGTGGCATGAGAGCGACGCTTGGTCTTGACTTCCTCGTGAGCAGACTGATCGGAGCTCGAAGGACTGGAAGACTGACCACCACTCTCTGGGGAAGTCTTGCGAGATGCAGGAACAGATGACATGGTACGTTCACCGATGGGGCGAGGTTTGTAAGTGTTTGCCTCGCTGTGGTAGCTGGGCCATCCCGAGAAGCTTGACTGGGCACGAGTCATAGTTGGAGCATTGTTCGCACCTTCTCTTCCAGCGAAGACGGAATTTGGGGTCTGGGTACGAGGGAAATAGATGCGAGAGACACGTTTGGCGGGGTTGGGGCAAGGGGTCAAGTCAATCAGAGTTTCCTGGGTCTGACCCATAGAGTCAATACCCAAAGACTGCATTGAATAGGCGATCTGGTCCTGCGAAGCGCTATCATGATCACCTTCGGGAGAAGGGTAGGCACGTTGATCAAAGTTTCCAGCATTAGGCTTCACAGAATACTGCTGGGGCGAAGAGGTAAGAATATCAGCGGGCTGCATGTTGGACGCCTGGTTGTGGGATGCATTCATCTGGCCCTGCATCTGTCTCATGTATCCCTGGGGAACATAAGCACGAGTCTGGACAGGAGTGGCGATACGTTGGGCAGGAGCATAGTTCTGTGCGTTTCTGAAAGGCAGATCAGACTGGACATTGCCGCTCGCCTCGATGAGGAGACGAGGTGGATGCTGGATGTTCTTCTCAGCAGTACGGGCTGCACCGTCACCCTTGGAGTGCTGTCCACTACGCATCTGAGTGCGATGACCATGAATGCTCGGGATGCCGTATTTCTCACGGTACCACTTGGGGATATCGCGAAGACCCAGCTTCTCAAGCATGGAGAGATCCTTGGGCATCTCATGCTTGTACAAGCAACCTGTTGGCAAAAGATCAGCATCTTTGATTGACTTGGCTGGATCTCATGACACTTACCCTGCTGTGCATAGTCGCATTCTCCATGGCGGATCCAGTACGAGCAATAAATCTTCTTGGGGTTAACATTGATCTAATAATGTGTTAGTCTCACTGATACCCTATTCAAGAAGTGAAAGCTTACCTTGTTGTTCGCTCCACTTGGACCAGTTGGAGCAGAAGGGACAGTTGCAGTGCTGGCCGACCATCCAGTAGTAGTGGGAGCATGCATTCCCCAGGTCTGCGATGCAGCCTGCTGGGAATAAGCGTGAGCGACCTGACGATAACCTTCAGGAGTGTCATCAGGTCCAGCGTAGTTCCAGCTGGCAAGCAACTCATGTTCGTTAGGATGACGCTGACCAGCCCCAGTGGGGGTAGCACGGCCAGTAGAGACATTGTCAACCAACTGGTAATGAGTGCGAGGGTGGGGATACTCGCCCATACTGGTCATTCCATAAGTCTCATTGGCCTTCAAAAAACGAGAGACACCACGAAGAGACACATTGGGAGGAAGTTCGTCCAAGGCAATGAGGGGGACCATGAGGTTATTGGGACGGGTCACGAAGAAGTGTGGCTGAAGAGGGGGGGTCATTTTGAAAGAAAGTGACACCTTTAGTGTAAGTATCTTTTGTTTTTGATCTTTCCAGAGTCGATATTTAGGGTTATGAGAAGTAAGAGAGATGAGAACTGGGCACGACGACTAAGCGACGACTAATCGACGACTAATCGACGACTAAGCGATGATGGGGATGGAGGAACGATGGATGAAGGAGAGTGGAAGAAGGAAGAAGAAAATCAAGTGAGGGAAGAAGAGAGAGAATCAAAACTGAGGGAGTAACAGAATTAACCACCAGTGAATGTGAGCAGTGCCTATAAATTGTGTTTCAACAGTGAATTTCTTCTCACAACAGAATCCGCACATTCACAGGCCTAGCGAGGTCGATAACAAGCATTCAATAAGCGAAATCTAATAGCATAAGAGTATACGAAATATTTATTTATAAAACGCGTAAAAAGGATACCCAAAGTGGAAAGAAAGAGGCTGTATAACTTTCTATTAGAACGCGTCGATAAGATATAGACCTTAAAAACCTAGGGAAACTTCACTACAACGTACAAAAAGCTGCTTTTTATGTATTATTAAAGACTATTCCAACCTGCTAGGCTTCTAGTGTTTGCCAGATGCTAGTTCCCTTCATCTAAGCCATGTTGCTGCCAGTACGACCATCTCTGTCGGATGGCTGCAGCAAACGGACTCCTTCTACTGCCCTTCCAGCAAAACTATTTCGGGTGTATTCATTGGACATTTAGCATTGTTTTCTATTGCAGCTATATCAGGCATTAGTATGTTGGCCAGAATATTACTTGTTAAGCGGATACCCTTGATGGTATTGCCTTATGCTATGCTGTCGGTATCTACCCAGAAATGTTCTGGGGATTTGGTTTAGATAATCCTAGCCGAAGAGTACAACCTGATTAAAAAGAGATTCGAACTAAATTTAGCTTAATTAGAGTCTCGCTACATTATTGTAGGGAAGTGAGAGTAAGTAAGTGACATTAGCAAATCTTAGGGTAAGCTACCACTGCCGTATAAAAATCTAGTTATGTTGCCCTATTCTCCTAACAAATGGTATTATTATTATTATCCACTTACAAGTTTCTAAAATAAATTCTAACTACTACAACCCTTCAATCTATCTTCCTACACTTATCAGTCTGTTTATGCTCTCTCCATGAAACCCTCCCAGTCGAAACAACCAAGACTCATCATCAGCTACTTTTCCTGCTCGAATAAATCAAAACAAGGATACAGAAGCCAAACTATCGAGGAGCCTTTGTGACAATATTCAGCGTCACAACTTTATGGTTAATTCCTATTAAGTGCCATCCCCATCCCCTAACTTTGCTAATATACCTCAAACGGGTAGAAACAAGTACCTGACACGGACTCTGCTAACTCTCTTAGTATTGCTATAGATATACACAATTCCGAAGCCGTTCTCGTTCTTCCCAAGCTGCACAGAGATAATCTATGATCCAGAAACTGAGCATATTATGCGGTGGGTTAGCATGGCTTGTTATCTTCTAGAGAGAGGTAATACGAGGGTAGTAATATTGGGCCTTTATATACACACTACACAAAGGGCTATTTATCAGCTTGTCGACCTCTCACCATAATTCCCCTATATATTAGATGTCTTAGGTCTTGGGGCATATGGCGGAACTTTGCCCTCCATCATCTGTGATGCCAGAACCCTATATAATAGAAAACGTAGCTACAAGCTTCGATTATGATAGGATTGTGGCCACCACCAAGCACCATGCAGGTGGATGACGGTCAATTTATTAGGCTAATGGATACATTACGCTTCCGAACATTCCTTGTAGGTGAAATGCATGTTTGGATACTAGCTAGGAAGGATATAAGTTCAAATTGAAGGCTGAATAGCAGAACC
Organism: Aspergillus sclerotialis; assembly: GCA_003589665.1. Lineage (NCBI taxonomy): Eukaryota > Fungi > Ascomycota > Eurotiomycetes > Eurotiales > Aspergillaceae > Aspergillus > Aspergillus sclerotialis. Next base: position 33,205 of record MVGC01000112.1, read on the forward strand.
ATACTAGAGCGCGCAAGTAGCTTGCGGTTGCTTTATCTGGTTACGTTGCTAGCTTTGCATCTTGATTACAAAAACCGATTATGATTCATTATTGCCTATGATACAGCCATGCGAGAATACCCTAGGATATCTAATTTGAAAGCAAAGCTCCAATGCCCATAACGATTCGCCATAACCAGAAATGCAAAAAGTGTTTCCAGTAGTCATAGATACCAAGCTTGTAGATTAGTATTCATGATATCGTAGCCTCAGACCAGACTTAGATAGAGTCTGGTTTCGCTGTTTTTGGTATCCCAATACCCGAAGAAAGCAAAAGCAGAGAATGCCAATAAGGAAATTGGTCAACATTCTTGGAAATAACCAAGGTCGACCGAATTCTACGATGGGGTCTCAGAAAGCTAAAATTGTCTCTGGTGGTTTCCCGGCTGGGACGCATGGTTATATTGGTGCATGCCTCGGTCCACTCCAGGAGGGACATTATCGGTAAGATCAATAACTTGAGCGGTGGAAGATGTGGTAGGTGCAGTGGTGGGAGCGGAAACAGGAACATAAGGGGAAGTATAACTCTGGGCGGGATGAACCGCAGAAGCTGAGGAATATGGATACACAGGCTGAGCAGGAGAAGGATGCTGACCAGAACCAAAAGAGTATTGGCTAGGGTGCATAGAGGATGGCCCAGGCTGTCGTGGTGTGCCGTCGTTTGTATTATTCAGGCGGCTCGAGCTTCCTGCTTCTCGTCTCCTCCGTTGCTGTGCAAGTGAACCACGAATACCTTGCACATACTTCTTAGCTTCTGCAATAAGTTTGGGGTCTTCCTTGCTTTTGTTAAGAGCACTTATCATCCTCGCGACTTGAATCTCCGATGACAGATGAGGACAAGTGCGAGCGTGCCCGAAGTGAGCTATGCCACAGAGACCACAATATTCGACACCTACTGTCTTGAGAGAGCAGAAACCAATGGGATGGAGCTTCTTGCACACAAAGCAAACCACAGGTCGCTCTATATTTCCATCCATGCCAACTCGGGTAGATTCAGGGGGTTGCACCGTGGAAGGGTCAGCAACACGGCGGAACCGGCGGTCTATTCCTTTATTAACATCTTCCCAATCATTTTCTGAGGGTGAATTACCTTTCTTCGGTTCAGGAAGCACTGAATCCTCGGGTGCTTCAACATCTCCAGTATCTGATGATGAGTCGGCCATTGCTTCATCTGCCTTAAAGTCTGCATCGCTATCCTGGTCATCCTGGCGCTTCTGGGGCTTTTTTGGAGAAACGTCATCGATATTTGTGGAATAATCAACGGTATTCCGCTTGCGCTTTCCTCGACCGAAAGTCTCAGCCTTCTTACGCGCCTCCTCGGCAGCGGCTGCTTCCCGCTCATGCAAGATCTTTTCCCAGATAGTAGGGTTTGGTAAGGAATCCTCCTCCGAATCTTGCAACTGTCCTTCCATATTTTGATTGTCATTGGCCCACACTCGAGCAAAACTAAATTGAGATTCCCCGGTATTTTCGTCGGGAGTTCGTGCCTGTTCCTCTTGACTACGATCAAGCAGTCTGTCAACAGCCTCAGAATCATAGCGAACATCGCCAGAATCGTCATTGTCAAACAATGCTTGAGCACCGTGGCGTAGGATCGATTCCAAATCCCGTCCATCATCTTCCTCCGAGATCATACGGTCAATAAGCACATGATCTAGAACCATCTTCTTCTTGCCGATTTGCATGATTTTCTCCTCAGCGCTACCGCGGGTCATGAGTTGGAATACAAGAACTTTGTTTTTCTGGCCGATACGGTGAGCACGAGACAATGCTTGCATATCTTGATGAGGGTTAAAATCGGGATCCATAATAATGACAGTATCTGCACTCGCAAGATTGATGCCAATTCCACCCGATCTAGTGGACAAGAGGAATGCAAAGTATGGAGAATCATACGCATTGAAGTCGTCAATTTGCTTTTGCTTCTCCAAGGACGATGATCTTCCATCGAGCGACGATATCGAAGCCCAAGGCCATCAAGGAATTCCTCCACTAAGTCCAGATTATCAAGAAACTGACTGAAAATCAAAACCCGATGGCCACGTTCCTGAAGCTTTGGAAGCATCAACTGAAGTAACTGGAACTTACCAGCTGCTTCCACAAGCTGGCGGTGGGATGCAGCAGCGGACGACGTTTCTTCTTCAATCGCTTTGCTATAAACAAACGGATGGCACAAGCATTTTCGCAACTGCATTAATATGTTATTCAGATTGTGTCGTTCTGTCTGCTTCAAGTTCCGGCCATCGCTCATCTGGAATATAGCTTTGATCAATAGCGGGTTCTTCGCTAGGATTGATTTGTACAATTTCTTTTGCACAACGGACATTGAAACAGGAACGATGATCTGGACAATAGGAGGAAGGAAAGTGAGGACCTGCGCCTTCGTACGGCGCAAAAAGAACGGTCTGATCATGTTGTGTAGCTGCGGAATATTCTCTTTAGATAAAACATCATATTCAGCATCCAATGTCTCTGCATCTATGGTCTGGTCACAAAACTGAAGAATGTTGAAAAGCTCCCTGGTGTTGTTCTGTAAGGGAGTGCCCGTAAGCAAGATCTTAAAGGGAAATCGAAGCTTTGAAAGCGACTCATATAGCATGCTCTTGTCATTCTTCAAGCGTTGACCTTCATCAGCGACAAGACCAGCCCAAGGAACCCTGGCCAACACTTTCCGAGAAGCATCATCAGTCATAGTTTCATAGGATGTCACCACAATATGGCATCTAAGGTCACGACTGTTACCGGAGAACATTTCATGGTCCTGAGCCAGTTTACGGGAGAAGGAAGATCCATAGTAAGTGACCACTCGGACTGAGGGAGTCCATTGCTTTATTTCTTTCCGCCAATTAGGGCACGTTGAGTTTGGTACAACAACAAGGAATGGCCAGCACTTGTGATATTGTATTAACGACGCAAAGAAGCCAATCACTTGAATGGTCTTCCCAAGCCCCATTTCATCGGCAAGAATAGCATTTTGTCGCTTAAACCACATATAGTACATCCAATTCAAGCCTTCCAGTTGATAGTCCATAATTTTACCGCCTGTCATGATTTCGGGCTGAGATCGTAGAACCATTGAAGACTTAAAATTGAGCTTCCGCACATCAGAAAGATACTTTTCTAAGGACTTTTGCTCTGGTATATGGATGTAGTCGCGCGAAACCCAGTCCTCATAAGCGGATTTGAAATCATTCCACCGCCCAGTGTGATTGCGATCGGGCGGCGCTTCCCACACCACTTCTTCATACGGCAAGCCTTTATACTTCACATATGCTTCGACCACATTGTCCAGTCGCCCCATATCTGCTTCGTAAGTATGATCGCCTGCATGATCAGAGTAGCGCACATCGAAAATGATATCGACTCGCATAAAATCTTCGGGGATTGCTTCCTCAGTGGTCATGCGCGGATGCAAATTCTTCGGTGACCTGAAAAAGGCCCGTCGCATAGCAGAATTACCAATCCCCCAAACCCAGCTACCGGGCATCCATGTGGTCCGATAATATGACATGCCTTTCCACCTGATAAGATACTCCTTATCCACCTCCTCTATCATGTTGGCAGTATAGTCAGACACGAAATCCCGAGCATCATTGGGCCTCCATGCAACCATGGTGCCAATCTCTCCCGGAGCCGAGATGCAATCCTGGCATTGCCACCGAAGAGAGTATTCTTGGACTCTTTGAGAAACAATATCTTCAGTTGCCATGGCTGAATTGGATGTCTCAGACAGTGGAGGTAGATGTTCGAAATGGAAGCCTCTATGGCAGGTGATACATCTAAAGAGAAGATTGTTCACGTTATTCACCCGATCTGCATCCACTGGGGTAATGGGGTCTTTTCCATTATTGTCTTGGCGAAGTTGTTGTTCTTGACGTGGAGTTAAGCGTTCCCTGAGCGGCTTAGACATAGGAGACTGCTCTTTGCACTCAATACAACAGCCTAAATGAGGACATATCGAGTCTTTTGCATAAGCAACTCCAAGACAATGACGGCACTGAAGGATAAACTCAGAATCCGAGATTTTGGTCACAAGATGTTCTCGAGTTGCTCGAGGGCCCAGACAAGCTTGGTGGTAGGCCGTAGTGCATCCCTGGCAAAAAACAAGTATACCTTTAGTCGAGTCGTCCCCATAAATTTCACAGACACCACATCTGTTCAGATGGCGGCGTCTAAACGGACTGTCTGGAGGCATGCTGTGGAAGGTTTCCCTTGCTCCGAAGTACTTTTTCTCCCTTGACGGTTCCCTGAACTCCGCGATGTCATCTTCACGCATCTCACGCAAGTTTTTTCTTATGGATTTCTTCTGTCTTGTAGAAAATCGGGTTCCCTTTGGAGCATCATGTTCACTCTCCGTATCCGAAACTGGTATTGTATGGCGCGTAGGTCGTCGTACATGTTGCCGGCCTCTTCTTAAGCGGAGTCTCCCTGGAAGAGTGGAGCCTATTATATCCTCACTTGAAGAGGACGCTCTATCACGCGCTTTATCATCATCACTATCCAAGTTGTAAAAGTAAGCCGAAAAGGTATTACGCGCCCTCGTAGTACGCCTCGATCGTCTCATTTTGTTGGAAAACTCTGAGTCCTCTTCTGAAGACTCGGATGTGTAATGAGTTATTTCCGATGAGAGAGATGAGTCGTCCTGAGTAGGTCTCTTTCGTAAAAGGTAGCCTTCGGAATCTTCCTGTTCTTCTAGGTCGTCTTCTGAATAGAATTGATCTAGGGCCTCTTGACCGTTGTTGAGGGAAGTAAGACGAGAAGGTGACACCTTAACAAGAAGTTGATGAGTAAATGAACAGTAAGTGAGGGAATATGCTCTTAGAACATTTGACATACCGTTTGGAGTTCCCCACTTCGTAGTTTGATTTGATATGAAGTAGCCACCCCCTGATCCAACTTCTCATTTATGACACAATGGACGTCAAAATGACCAGGGAGAAAATCATATTCTTCACTGTTTGGGATCGCTGGAATCTCAACTGCTGCTAGCTTCAACTCGCGACGGATGACAGGAGGTGCGGGAGGTTGGGCTGGCTTCTTCCTGGGCTCATTGCTTTGAGCTTGGAATTGAGCCAAAAGATCCCGCGCCGACGTCTCCCCATCCAACCAATCATAATACTCATAGTCCATATCCATTATTAGACGTCTCTTTAATATATCTCAGCTATTTCCGAAGGCTGCATCGAAGTCGAGTAGGTGTTAGGCTTGGGTTCAAAAATGGAACGATACCGGACGTATGGAAGGAATGAATAAATAAAACATGCTAAGCAGAGAAAAACAGAGCAAACAAAAACAAATAGCCAACGCAAACGCCCAAAGAAAGCGACGAGGATGAGGTGGGATGAGGAACAAACAGCTTGCGGAGTATCCTGGAAATTACTAAATTATGCGCGTTGGCGCCGACGCGAATTGGTCTGGACCAAAGTTGATCCGGTTATCTTATCAATCTCCGCGAATGTCGAAGATTTTCCTTTTGGCTTCTGGAATTTTTCCTTCGACACGCGCTGCTCACTTCTAGATTGCTTAAGCAATCTATTTTGTACAATGCTTAAACACGCGCTAATTTCCCCCAGACAGCTTATTGTTTTACCGAAGCATTCATTGCATTACGTATCTATCCGACAAGCATCCCTCAACTCCGCTATTGAACGTGGCCTCCGCAAGTCGCGAAATGCTGAGGATTTCGGGGCAAAACGCTATCCCGACAATGACCGTTATAAGTCTGGGATAAGAGACACCAAATTATGGAATGACATAAAAGGGGACCGGCCGGATGTGGAGAGTCCTGGTGTCCGCAGGTGGCGAGGGACCGATGATTCTGCGTCAAAGCGTTATCACAATAATGACCGTACTAGCAAAGTGCGAAGGAATGTCAAAACAAAAAAAGACAAAGGAGAGGAGAGACCGGCTGAGGCGGATTATTTCGACGAGGACGAGTTTATCAGAACAGGATTATTCCCTTCGGTGATCCGATTTCGCGGAGGGCCATCCGTCAGCAGAGGTAAAACCGTGAACGCAATCTGCACCTTTTCACAGATACTGATTTGTTTTAGTCATTGAGAGCCGAAGAATTCGTCGCAAAGGACACCATAAACCCACAGATCAAGAGCCAGAGCGGGTAAAGATGGAAGTGAAAGTTCCTAATAAGATTCCTTACTCGTCCCCAGCATCCGAATTTGTCTACGGGACTAACGCTGTCGAAGCGGCAATACGATGTGGCCGGCGCCGAATGCACGTCCTATATATATACCAGGCCATAGATGAGGATCTGAGTCCAATCAAAATATCGCTGCGGAAACTGGCAATATCATCAGGTCTCAGAGTCAAAATGGCTTTTGGAAGATGGTCAGAACTTCTCGATAAGATGAGCGGTGGCCGACCTCATAATGGCGTTGTACTCGAAGTTTCACCGTTGCCGCAACTACCAGTGACTGCATTCAGAGCCGTTGAGTCGATTAAACAGAGTCATTTCGGCGTGGACCTTGGTCGCCAATCGCGCGAAGAAGCAGAAGTGAATGGCACAAATAATTGGATCAAAATAAACTCACAATACCGAAAGAGATACCCCGTTGTTCTACTCCTTGATGGAATTGTCGACACTGGAAACCTCGGTGCGATCATTCGCTCCGCGTATTTCCTCGGGATTGATGCTATTGTGTTCGCTGGTCGAAACTCGGCCCCTCTATCCCCTGTAGCTATGAAGGCGTCCGCTGGAGCTGCGGAGAACATGGCTCTGCTGACCACGAGCAATGAAGTGGCATTTATTAAACAATCAAAGGCCAATGGATGGCGATTCTATGCAGCCGATGCTCCTGGTCTTGGCTCTACATTGGTCGATCCCTCGTCCACCCCCACAGCTAACTCTGAGCTTGAGCCTCATACTTTGGGCCAATACCCCAGTGTCATTATGATGGGCAGTGAATCCAACGGTCTGAGCGATCATATTAAAACTCACGCAGATTCGGTCGTGAGTATCCCGGGCGCCAGGCACGACTCAATTTTGGGGGTCAATTCTGACCCGGCCCGGGTAGACAGCCTCAATGTGAGCGTTGCTGCGGCATTGTTGATGGAGATGTTCCTCCGGATTCCAATCGCGCTTTCTGAAGTGGCGCCGAAAAGATCTCATTGATCAAGATCCCTGGTCAATCTCTCTGCATAATATGCTGTAATTTTCATTCATGTATAATACTGCATACATTTGCATAAGGCGGAGTTCAGTTTGGTTGCATATCTGTTGTTATTATAGAGCCTTTGCCTCGTATATACTAATGCAGGATTGTATGATATATCTTATTTACTAGATGACCTCTGAACTGGCAGGATACAATGGCTATGTAATACAAGCAATAAACTAGGCTATACAGGCTACACTTATCTCTATATTATTTCCAAATACTAGAATAACAGTCCTTGCTACTGTAGGGCAGCTTCAGAGGCCTAGCTCGTTCAGAGCCCTTATTCCGTTTCATTTAAGCTTAAGTAGGTGCCATTCCATGAGCTAGCTACCTAGATTAATCTTCTCTCTTTGAATGTTCCTTAGTATCGGTCACGAATAACTCTTAGCTATTCGACCTACTTATCCCAATGTAATATTGGACATGACCATCACTCCAAGTTACAACTTGAAGAGTTCTACAAACCCGCGCATCCAATCTTTAGGAATCAACAGATATACGTGCATGATCTTTCCAGTCCTACACAAATATCTCGAGCCCTACTGCAACTTACTCTTATGATAATAGTAAATAATAATGTACGAATCCACTTTCGACCTGAATTCACGGGTCGAGTCCCCCAGGGCATAACTAGGGGCCAAACGGCAGCTCATGAAAACGATTTCCGATTGTATCCAAGGCCATTAGTAGACAAGACAATGTATAATAAGTTTTAGGCTCTAGATTGATAGTGTAGGAAATGCAAAATCTACACTGTTATTGTTAACCAGTATCGTATCTTTATGTTGCGAAGTTGGCGTATAGAAAAAGCACCATGAAGGTTGTCTTACAGGCTTCATGTGTAGTTTCTTTATTATTTGCCTCCTGATTTCCCTTATCATGTTTCCTATCCAGATGTCAGATTAGAAAGGATAATGATAGTCTTGTAATGAATCATGCCTTATATTAGTGTATGTTTCAGGCCGACGATTATCACAAGCGTAAAAATGATCCTTGTCGCTATCCACCTGCCACCGTCGAATGAAACCCAATCGTTCAATGTTGAGTAGCCCGCTGATCCCCTGCGAAATCTAAATGGCTTCTAGTGCGACAATGGTGGGTATGGTCCTTCAGGGGTGCTGACTGTACTTATAAGGGCACTCTCGTTCTCGGTATTCTGGTAGAATAGCTTCACAAGTGGCTTTTCTAATAGAAAAAGCCCTATTAAGAAAACATACAAGGGTCATTTCTTCAGTAGGGCTCTCGTTGTATACCAAACGAGAACTAGACCTTCCTATTTTTCTCTCTGTCCAGTCCTTTATTAAAAAAGACGAGAATACGAGGGTCACCAGAGTGGCTAGATCACATCAAACCAATATCCAACCATGGCATCTCGCATAAATCTAATTCCCAATCCAAACTATCGCAAGTCAGGGACAAAATCGTACCTGCATGCGATGCGCAAGTACCGCTTCCACCCTACCAAAGATGGCCCATATTTCTTCGGCCCTGCCGTTCAGCAGACCGGCAGAGTTTTCACAGAGAAGGCCGTTGGTGGCCGAGCTCGCGTCCGTCAAGTAATGTGCAAGAAACTTGCAGACGGTCAGGTTGGGAAGGTTCCTGCGGAGGATATCCAGAATGATACCGAGTACCTTGCGCCGGTTGCGATTGGGACGCAACAGGCACAGACTTTGAAATTGGACTTTGACTCTGGATCCGCGGATCTGTGGGTGAGTTGCTTTTGTCTCATTTCCTTCCTGACTTGGTGGCTTGGGTCTTTTTTATGTTGCCATGTTTCGAATGGCTGTTGGGATGGTACATTCCGGCATGGGATTGGGTTCCCAAAAAAAAAAGGATACCTTTCCCATCCTGTTTTATTTTCGGTGATTGGAATAGGCACGGGGAATTCCCATTCTATCCCATCCCAACGACAAGCATAGTCGTGTTGTAGTTATTGGTGTTGGGTTGCCTGTTAGGGTTATTATCGAACTGCGCTGGACGTTTTGGATTGCATCACATCTTCCTTCTTAGTAAGTGCTTTTGAGAAGTACCGCTAACCTCCACCAGGTTTGGTCCACTGAGCTCCCAGCAAGCACATTATCCCAGAGTGATGGGCATACAGTCTTTAATCCGTCCAAATCCAGCACTTTCAAGTCATCTCAATCTGCAAGCTGGCAAATAGTCTATGGGGATGGTTCTTCAGCGTCTGGGAATGTCGGCACTGACAACATCGATATCGGCGGAATAACAGTAACAGGCCAGTCTGTCGAGCTAGCAAAACACCTGTCAAGCGCATTCGTCGAAAACGCAGGAGACGGACTCCTCGGTCTAGCTTTCAGCAATATCAACACCGTCCGGCCTTTCCCAGTCAAAACTCCCGTCGACAACATGATCGCGCAGAGAAAAATTCCTACGAATTCGCAGCTTTTCACAGCCAAATTGAGCTCCTCCCGTGACAACAATGACCCGTCATTCTACACCTTCGGCTTCATCGACGAGGATACAGTCAAAGCAACCGGCCAGGAGATTACCTATGCCCGAGTCAACAATATGATGGGACTCTGGATGTTTGATTCTACCACCGCCTCTGTGAACGGGAAAACGATTGATCGGTTCTGGAACTCAGCGATTGCAGATACAGGCACGACGCTTGCGCTGGTTGATGATGCGATGTGCCATGATATATATAATGCTATTCCTGGTGCGAAGTATGACTCCGATTCTCAAGGCTATATCTTCCCATCTGATACACCAACGAATAAATTGCCTACCGTTGAGTTTGCTGTCGGCCATAAGATGTTCATGGTTCGTAAGGAGGATTTGGCTTTTTCGGAGGTCAAACCTGGGTTTGTTTATGGTGGGATTCAGAGTCGCGGAACTATGGGATTCGATATCTTGGGCGATACTTTTTTGAAGGGAATTTACGCGGTAAGTTGCCTGTTGTTGTTGTTGGATTTATTACCCTGCAGCATATGCGGTTTGGCTAATGGGTTAGATATTCGATGTCGGAAATACCCGGTTTGGTGCCGTGCAGAGAAAGAAAGCAGAATGAGGTGATAGTAATGAACTGACTGGTTGAAGTGTGAAGAGCAGGTTTATCAGGCTCAAGCCCAAGTTGTGTTCTTTTACTCTTTGCTAGTTTTTCGTGTCGCTCTATCGTGTCGCTTTGTCTTCGGCAATTTGCTGTTTAATATTGTCATCGATCAACTAGTGAAATTAACTTCTGTTGCTCTCTATATCTATTTACAAATTTAAATCCAGATTGTATTGATTCTTGCCATTAACTAACTTGCCCTCAGACTAGAACAACCTTCGTATTTTTCATTCGCCAACTTTACACCATCAAGATGCTGGTCGACAATATCATGTTACACGAAAAGAAATCGAAAAAGAAAAATCCACTGGAAGACTTCTATCTGTGAACGCCTAACCGACGAACCCCTTCAATCGCAAAATACCCACCCATATCAAACTGAGAAGGTCATAATAAACCCGGTGGTCCATGACATTATTACCTCTTCCGAGTCCTACTCTTGGGTGCAGCATTGGACGAGACACTGGCTGCCCGGGAAGTCGAGGTGGATGCCGCTTTGCTGTCTCCCTTGACTGCTTTAACTTGCTTATTCTGTTGTCCAAATTGTCAGAAAACCATACCACCAATCAAACAAGGCGGACGAAACTTACCACAGCGCCATTCTTGCTCTTCTTTTTGGCTGGTGCTATATCATCCTCAACATCGTCATCATCACGGTCACGGACGCGGCCTTTGGTTTCCCCATTTGGTTTCCCTTCTGGCTCAAACTCCTTCGCCACTGTATTCAACAGCGTTGTGCATCGACGGCCAATCTCGACCGGGGTCCGGCTGAGGAAGAACCAGTCAAACCGGAAGAGAGGAGATTCACGAATTTCATCTCGAATCTTTTCGTAAAGGCCTTCACCTTCAACTCCGTATTTGTCAAGCATTACCAGTAAGAAACGATCCTCCTCTTCAGTATACACCTTCTTGTTGGTGGTAGAAACAGTGTAATTGATCCTGAGCTGCTGCAGTGGGACGCGATACATTTCCATCTTTTTACGGAGCATCTTCCGCTGGTGACTCATCTTTCGCAGCTTCTCTTCTCCCTGTTCGATGACACGGATATATTTGGGGTAGTCCTGAATTTCCGTGTATCTCTTCCAAAAAGCTGCAGCATATTCCGCGACTTCGTCTGGGTCTTTACTGTCAACTTCGGTTGAGATACCTTCGTAGTCATGGCGCCCGAACTTCGCAGACCCATTGACGAATTGTTGGAAATCACGGCGGTTCCAAGTCGAGAAGCCTTCTTCTGACATTTTGGCTTTTTCCGCCTGCTCTTCTTCTGTCAGAGGCACTGCATTGTCGATTTCTTGCTGCTCCAAATCACGTTCAGCCTCACGCTCACTAAGTTCTTCTTCTGGGCCTTCGGGAAGCATCGGCTTATATCCGATTTCCTTGTGGAAGTAAGCAGTCTCTTTCTCCTGAAGCTCTTGGAGGCCCGGTGGGAAGAATTGCCAATCGTGAATGGAGATTTGCTTAGGAGCGCGAGGGACCTTTGGCTTCGGATCAGCAGTCCTTCCACCCGTAGCCAGTGCCTGTCGATAGTACTTGTCGATAGAATAGAATTGCTCCTTGCGTTCACGCTTTGCAGGGTTGATCCAGTTCAAGCCGATGTCCTTCTTGCGGTCTGTAAACGTCTGGCCATTCCACTCGTAAGCATTCTCGGAACTAAATTTCTGGAGCTCATCAATGCCCAAGCTTTCATATTTCTTGCCAAGTTCCGCCGTGCGTTCTTCTCCCTTTCGCAGAATTGCATCAAAGTCATCTTCAGAGAACTCTTTATCGGCAGAGATGGGCGCTGTTCCTTCTCCAGAAAATACGTTCGCTGCACCATGTTGAATCATGCCAAGCAATTCGTCCTTGGAGGCGGCATTTTTCGCTTGCTGCTGAGAGCGGCCCTGCTGAATGACAAGCTGGTCCAGGCGCAACTTCTGGGCGGCACGCTCCAAGACCTTTTCTTCGATGGCTTTTTCTGTGACGAATCTGAAGGCTACCACTTGCTTTGTCTGCCCAATACGGTGAGCACGGTCCATAGCTTGCAGATCAGCTTGAGGATTCCAATCGCTGTCATAAAGCACGACAATATCTGCAGACGTCAGGTTAATACCAAGGCCACCTGCTCTGGTGGTGAGAAGGAAGATGAACTTGTCGGATCCCGGCTTGTTGTATTCATCAATAGATGCGATACGGTCTTCATGGGAAGTTGTTCCATCGATACGGCAGTAATTGTAGTCCCTGAATACACAGTAATCCTCTAAAATGTCAAGTACGCGGCTCATTTGGGAGAAAATGAGTACGCGACTTCCTTGGTTCTTCATACGAACCAGGAGCTTGTCAAGAATCACCATTTTGCCCGCATTGAAGATAAGATGCTCATCAGTGGTGTAGGGAGGGCCAGGCTCGGCACCTTCGAAAAGATATGGGTGATTGCAACACTTGCGAAGTTGCATAACGATGTTCAAGAGACGGGTCTTTGACTCTCGCTTGCCGGCCGCATTATTGACAGCATCAATATCTTTTTCGAGAATTTTTTGGTACCACTTCACTTGCATCTCAGACATTGGTACGTAAAGATTGATCTCCTTCTTGGGAAGCAAGCTCTTTTCGACGTCGCTCTTGACGCGACGAAGCAAGAAAGGACGCAGCACTCGATGAAGCTGTTGGACAATGGTGTCTTGGTCTGATTCCTGGTTGGAAAACCACTCGTCAAACACACTGGAATCGCCGAAGACGTCGGGCAGAAGAAAGTTCAACAAAGACCAGAGCTCGTGTAGGTTGTTTTGGAGTGGGGTACCAGTTATCAGTAACCGGTTCCGAGAGTGGAAGACACGGATGATTTGAGAAAGAGACGACTCCTCATTCTTAATTCGGTGAGCCTCGTCAATGATGATGTACTCCCAGGCAAACTTTTTCAGGTGCGATTTCTCTCGAAGAACAACCTCGTAGCTAGTAATGCAGACATCGAAGTTTTCATCAAGGAGAACTTCGTTGATCAACCGATGCCGCTCTTCTTTATCTCCATGGAGGACGAGGACGTTAATTTCTGGAGTCCACCTTTCGAACTCTCGCTTCCAGTTGTCAAGAGTCGACTTTGGCACAGCAATCAGGTGTGGCCCAGGGATGTCGCAAATATGGCGCAAATATGCGAGGAATGAGATGGTCTGCAAAGTTTTTCCCAGACCCATCTCGTCGGCCAGGATACCAGAAATACCATTCTCATGTAGCGACACCAGCCAGTTAAGGCCCGCAATCTGGTAATCACGCATCTCGCCGTTGACGAAGGGAGGAGATTCCCGAAAGACGGTGGTGGTTTCGCCACCCTGTCTCTCATCCCTCAACAGCTCAGCGTCTTCTTCCTGCTCTGTCCTACGGCGCCTATCTCCACCGGCACCACCTGAACGGGACGACCCTTTCTTCTTGGCTTTCTGAGCAGAATCAGCATTCTGACGGTCAATCTCGGCCATGATTTCCTTAATTCGCGGGTTCGGATTAGTCTCAATAAAATGTCGAAAGAGGTCCGTGAGTCCAAGGAGATAGCGGAATCTCCGGATGGAATCGTCATCCTGCAGTTAAAAATCGATTGTAAGTATATAACACAACGCATTTGGCGAGATGGGCGTCGCCATACCTTAGATTCATCTAGGCGGCCATGTTTCTTGCCAAAAATATTCTTTCTCATGTGGAAGGCTTCAGACCGACGTCTACGGCCATCCGCGGGAGCCATGTCGCCTGCAACACTGCTCTCCGTGGTGTTGGGATGGGTGTCGGAATCCTGTAAAAAAGTTAGATACAGCCATTAGAGACAGAAAATCATTGAGTTTTGTACTGTATGATCAGGAGTGTTCTGGTTGCCCTAGAACAGTCCTATATTAGCGCATTCGCTAACAAGAGAAATGAGACGAAAGACCGCAAAGACAATATCACTTACCGTATCTATACTATCAACGGGCACCGATGGAATAGGGTCCTCAATCCCGTCCGTCATCGGGGTATCTGCCTGAGACACCGGATCGGAACTTGGGGCAAGGGACTTAGAAGGTGCCATATTGACGGCTAAGACCCCTGGCGCAAGGGTTGGTGGAAGCTGTTGCAAAGCAGGTAGGATAAGAAACTGGGAGGGAAGCAAGAGGGAAGAAAGATGGTAGAGAAGAAACACAGAGGGGAATAGATAATCTAAAGGACAAGATAATAAAAGAAGTGTTACTGACGAAGGCTATTGAGGAGGGAGTATTGAAAGACAATGGTTGGTAGGGCAGGTGAATTGGACCTTATTCACCTTGAGTCGCGCAGAAATGGCAAATGGAAATTCATCGGAGCGCGAGTTCAGGGCACGCGCTGGTTGGCCACCGCGAGATCGTCTTTCTTAGTCATATATGAGTAATCTAATTTCCGGGTCAATGATCCCCCGATCCGATATTTCACTGATTATTAAGATGAGATCCGGAATCCCGGAACAATACTTCCCCGCGGTCAGGTGGGTCACGTTGCAGGGCCAGCAGGAAAGAAAGAAGAAGAACCTCCAAACAATCCATCTTGCTTTGTTACTCACACCACCAAAGTGCTTTCTTCCTTGTGGACTTCCCTTTTCTGGGTTGTACCGGCTCCTCGAGTTTTCTCGAGATTCATTCATTTTGTTCACAGCTTCTTTCCTTTGCTTTTCCATTCTCCACTGCGCAATTCCTAACGGGCCCCTCATCACGGTTTGCCATCAAGTGGCCAAACGACGAACCGTTTCCACCTGTCAACGAGCTGCTTCTTTGCAGCTTCATTAGTCATGGATTCTATGAGGTCGTTAAACACCTCCTTGCCGAGCTCGACTCCTCACCCGCAACCTCCAGAGCAGCTCTTACAACAGTTCAAATCGGCTGCTTTATCCGTCACCAATCTGTATAAAAATGCTGTCTATGAACAATCCCAGGCAAAACAGTCAGGCTACCAAGAAGCCATCGAGGACCTACTTCATTTTCTTGATAGAGAAAACTTGGGCTTAGGGGATGGAGAAGGTTGGAGAGTCCGCCAATGGGCAACCGAGAGAAGCGATGGAATGGGTACCCCGCCCAGTGATGACGATGATAATGGGGACGTGGATAAGCGAGCCCGAAGTACTACTCCTACTGCTGTTCGCAAAGAACCTCGCGAACCTATGACTGCTCGACAACCGTCCAGATCAGCATCGCCGCCCAAGGATGGTCATGTTACTTCTCACCAACCCACGCCTCCGCAACATGGCAATGATGCCAATGCTTTCGAGAAACCTACTGTCTTTACCTTCACCGCTGGCCCTACGCTTCCTCAAGGAGAGGACATTGATATGCAATCCGACAATCCACCTTCCTCATCCCAGGACAGTTTTTCTGTCCTTTCCCGAAATTCCAGACAGCAGCATCGTCATAACAACGTGTCACGGTCGAACCAATGTACCCCAACACGAGAACCCTCCGTAGGGTTGGGGTCGAAGCGGAAACTGACTTTCCCTGATTTCTTTGACCTATCTGGGGCCAACACTCGAGATATGTTTGGGGGCGGCAAGCGAGGCCGCTTTACTTAGAGACTATGATGTCGACGAAGGGACGAATATGATATTGTGATGGTCATGCCGCCATGATTGGAATTTGGATTCTTCTCCGTGCATTTCGAGGGAGTATTGCATAGTGCCTTTGTTTTTCCTTTGTTTTTCCTATTTATAGTCTTCGCTTTCTTATCTCTCCTGTTTTCTTATGCATTGAACATATAGAGGAAATACGATGTGGTGATACCCGGCGTGGCAGCTATTATATGATTACTTATAAACCAGCCTGAATCTAATCATTGTGGCCTGACATAATTAGCTCCAATCTTTAGTTGCCCAATACTGTACAGTACTCAATTGATGGCCCTCCAAACACCAATCCCAACCAATGTTGCTGAAATAGTTACAATTCCCAGCCTTCGCGATCCCATCTTGTATTTCGTAGGACCCTTCATAATCGCTTGTTCCTGCTTGCGGAGATTGGTCATACCGGTGTGATAGCTGTATGCCCCAAGGCCGATAAACGCCGCGGATCCTAACAATCTGCATGTCAAAATGGGTCGGAGACAAGAGCCCAAAGGGCAAAACGTACCAGTCACTCTGCAGGCAGTACAGTCGTCATATTTGTCCTCTGCTAGTGCCCGTTTGACATCGGAGTCCTGGATATTATTCCAGGCAGTGCTATCTGGTGAGGGAGCCATTGGTATTGTTGACAGGACTATCCGAAAACCAATTAGCCAGAATATCTTAAATTAATGCGATAGAAATGGCCCCCAGTAAATGGGATGATTTGCAATAGGAATGGTATTTCTGTACCAGCTAGATTGGATTATCAAAAGCATAGAGAAGACCCGAAGGCGGAGAAATGCGGCAGAATGAGATATTTAGAGAGCAGCTCAGCGACTCCCCCAGATAATCTTCCATTGTTGACAGCAGATCGGTCGGCACGATGAGCGGCGAGATTGATGCCGTCTACATATACGATGAGCACAAGTATGGGGTTTTCACATGTACATTCTTTTCAAGAAACTAGCTAATTCAAGCTTGTACAGTCACCCTCTTATAGAGCATGTCTACCGCTCCCGCCCTCCATCCGCAGCGACTATCCTGCCGCTCTTCCTTGCACATCCCGCCCCGCGCCCATCGCTTCTTTACCTTCCTGACCTTTCGCCGCCGGTGACAGTCTTCTCTATTATTCAGTCGGGTCTGTTGTTCCTTGCCATATCAGAGGTCGACACGGAACCCCTCCTTGTACTGGAATTCTTGCATCGGGTCGTCGATGTACTCGAAGACTTCGTTGGAACGCCGCTGCTATCGTCGAAGCTACAGGCGAATTATGAGGTGGTTGCGCAATTACTCCATGAGATGTGCGATGCAGGTATTGTGTGTAACACGGAGCCGAATGCCCTGCAGGAAGTCGTGGAGATGCCTGGATGGATGGGGAAGTTGTTGGGAGGTGTAGGGTTATCTGGGTTAGTATTATTCCCCGGCAGCTTCTATGCTACTGGTTTACTAATAGCTCTGTTGCCGTGAAGGTCGTCAACTCCTTTGGGAGGTTCTAATCCATTGAAACAATCGATATCCTCTTCCGCCATCAGTCAAGGTCCCGCCATTCCTTGGAGAAAGTCTGGTGTACGACACACTTCTAACGAGCTCTACGTTGATATCATTGAATCGCTTTCTGTTACAATTGCGCCCTCGGGGAGGCTATTGTCCGCTTTAGTGCTGGGAACTATCGCTTTCACAGCTAAATTATCCGGGGTCCCCGATCTGCTTCTATCATTGACGACCCCTGGCGGTCAACACGCGATTGCGCGTAAGATAGAGCTGCCTGTGTTTCATCCCTGTGTCCGTCTAGCAAGATGGAGGGAGCAACCTGGACAATTAAGTTTCGTTCCTCCGGACGGTCAATTTATCCTCGCAGGATATGAAGTAAACCTGCTACCTATTGATCCCGACTTAAATGAAGCACCAAGGCACATGGAGAAGATCTTCCTACCAGCTATTGTGGATATCCGGAAATCACTGGGACCAACTGGTGCCGACTTCGAAGTCCGACTGACGCTTAACACTGACTTCCCCGGCTTCTCGTCTGTCCCTCGACCTGGTGCCGGGCGTGGAGGGTCAGGCACAGGTACCCCATCGTTCCTCGGTGGCAGCGGGGGAGGCGGGAACTCCTCGTCACCGATCCTCGATGAGGTAGTTGTCACAATACCAATCTCAAAAGCAGTCCGCAGCGTCACCGACATGAAGGCAAGCCGTGGAGACGCGCATATTTCCCCAGGGAGCGAACTACTCGAATGGCGAGTTCCGACTAAAGACGCAGGAACAATCTCTGGGACAGCAACACTCCGATGTACCGTAGCCGGATACCAGCCGGCAGTGGACGACGACCAAGACGATGATACCGAGGAAGCCGATGCAAACGTAAACCTCCTCCAAGGCTACTACGATCCAACTGCCACCACATCATACCAAGAACCAGCGACAACGACAACGACAACAAAACGTAAGAAAAAGAAGAAGAAGACTAAGAAGTCATCCAAAACTTCTTCCTCATCCTCCGCCGCTGCGGCCGCGGCTGCGGCTGCGGATTCAGACCGACTCGACGCCTCCTCCCCTGGTCCTTCAAAACCACAAACCCACACCCCTCCACAAAACCAATCTCCATCCCCGTCATCATCCTCATTCTCAATATTCCACCCTCCCACCCGCAAAACCAGGATCCAGCAAAACGCAATGCTTATGCCGAACTCCGCATCTGTCTCCTTCTCCGTCCGAGGCTGGCTTCCGTCCGGGATTAAAGTGGACAGCCTCAATATAGACCCACGGCGTAGTCGTGGTCTAGGCGAAGGTGTCAAGCCGTATAAGGGGGTCAAGTACTTGTGTGTTAGTAAGAGGGGCGTTGAAAGGAGATGTTGACGTCCTTGACATATATGTTGTATGTTATGTTTGGGTCGGGTATAGGTACCTAGGTAGTTGATGACCAATTGGCATGATATAATGAATGATGATACAATTCTTATATTTGGATCTGGATGGATAGATATGATGGTAGATAGAAGAATCCCATTGCTAGAGCTAAAATTGCATCAAGCCTCCAGTTTTGCATTCAAATGGCACTACTACCCACATAGAGACACTGAAAACGAAAGACGAAAGAGAGCTATTCCCAATAAAAAGATCCATCCGTTCATTCAACAAAAGCTCATACATATACCACAAAGAAACGGCAAATAAAAGTCCATTCATTTGTCCAGATAGATAATTACCAATTAATTCCATAAAAGAGAGTAGATTAGAGCTTCGAGCGGCGTTCGATGAAATGGTAGATGATATAGGCCACTGTGAAAGTAAATCGTGTAAGTAGATATTATCAAACATTAACGAAATTAGGCAGATTATATAAATAGTAGCAGGGTCTCGCTGTAGAAGGGTATCCAAAAGGGGGACTAAGACAAAAATAAAACGAAAAGAAACTGGATATCAAGAACGATGGGCAGTGTCGAAACGACTCGGGGTGGGTATCTGAAGCTGAGTCTGGGTTTCCGGTTTATCTGGTATTTACTCTTCCCGGTCTGATGCGAGAAGATTGGGAATGTAAGAAGTCTGGGCAGGACATTGGCGAATCGGAAGAGGGGCGTTTCCAAAATGTGAAGGGAAGATGGAATGCTCGTTAAAGGGGAATGGGATTACTCACCGATGGCTACGACGGTGGCCCTGCCAGCGCCGGCCTTAGCACTCCCTCCACCAAGGGTCAGGATGGTGCGCAGCCAGCCGAAACGGATCTT
Source organism: Aspergillus sclerotialis (assembly GCA_003589665.1). Taxonomy (NCBI): domain Eukaryota; kingdom Fungi; phylum Ascomycota; class Eurotiomycetes; order Eurotiales; family Aspergillaceae; genus Aspergillus; species Aspergillus sclerotialis. Next base: position 52,774 of record MVGC01000112.1, read on the forward strand.
TTGTCCGTTCCGGTCGAAATCGGGAACCAGGGTACTGGCGGCCTTGAACTTGCCAAGCTTGCCAGCATAAGGCGGGTAGCGGATAGCGAGGATGGACTCGAGCCAGCTAGGGCTAGTCGTGATGGGTCGGCGATGGACGAAAGTTTCGAAGCTGGCCCTTCCTCTGTAGGCACCATAACCACTCTCACCGACACCACCGAATGGAAGAGTGGGGATGTGCAGGGCGGCATCGTTGACAGCAGCACCTCCGGAGCGAGTGCTTGCAAGGACTAGATAATGTTAACGATATGTGATTGATTCTGTATCTAAATTATGAGGAACTCACTCTTGTCGGTATCAGCCTTAGAACCAAATGGGTAGATACCCAAAGGAGTGCTTTGAATGCCATTGGCGATCTGAACAGCCTCGTCGGCGTTCTCTACAGCGAGAATAGGAATGACTGGTCCAAAGCTCTCTTGGACAAGCAGCGAGTCGTCAGGAGAGTTAACCTCAACAATAGTAGGTTCGATAAATAACTCCTTCTCGTCCATAGTACCACCAAGGAGGATCTTGCCCTTGGTGTTGTCGATCATAGACTTGATCCGATGGAAAGCACCTTCGTTAATAATCCGAGAATAATCGGGCGATGCTTTGGCGCCTTGGGGATAATATTCCTTATAGGCTTTCTTGAACTCATCCACCACAGCAGGCAAAACAGCCTTATCGACAAGTAAATAGTTTTGAGAGGTGCAGACCTGGCCTGCGTTCAAGAGTTTACCCCATAGCAATCTGCGTGCCACCAGTCTGGGGTTAGCGTTCTTGGTGATAATCGCTGGGTTGATGCCACCCAATTCAAGGACTACGGGAGTCAAATGAGGAGCTGCAGCCTTGGCGACGATACGACCGACAGTAGCACCACCAGTGAAGAAGATCTTATCCCATCGTTCCGCAAGAAGGGCCTGTGATTCTGGGATTCCTCCCTGGACAACAGTATAGCAAGACGGATCAAGCGAGGCTTCGACGATCTGCTGAATCACGACGGCGCTATTTGGAGCATTCTCGCTGGGCTTGATCACCACCGTATTACCACCGGCAATTGCGCCAATAACAGGTCCGAGGGTCAATTGGAAAGGATAGTTGAATGCACTAAGAGTAAACCACCTGTGTTAGCAGAAGCAAACAAAGCTTCGCGATTAAATCTAGACCATACCCAATAACCAAAACGCAACCCAGAGGGTCCTTCCTGATTGTAGGCTTCATGAACTTAAAGGCAAGGTCGATATCCTCGGCCTTTTCATCCTTGGCCCATTTATGCAGGTTGCGTGACACAAAAACAATGTCATTCTCCAACCAGCCGCTCTCGGCGATCTGGGTTTCAAAGACGGGCTTACCCAGATCGGCGCTCAGGGCCTGGGCGATTCGCTGCTCATTGTCCTTGATGCTGAAGAACGTCAATCAGCTGAAACTCAGATGGATGCGACGGACTCACGCCCAGTAAAGCTTGCGAAGTTGCACCAGTCGGAATTCGATAGAGCGCGTCTTATGCTCGAGGAAGGTCTTCTTGAGCTTGGAGACACGCTCCTGGATCTCCTCGATCGGGGTGTATTGAATCTGGGGAATGTCGGAGGCCACCATCGTGATAAACAAGTAGGTGGATAAATAAAGCTAGAGATAGTTAATGATAAATTAATTAATATGACATTAAAAAGGGAAGAGAAAGAAAGTAAAAGGAAAGCAAAGGAAAGGAGAGTAAAGGACCGAGAAGAGGGAATTAATTAAAGGAAGAAGAAAGCTGAAGAAGAAGCACATGCATTTTGTTGGTAATCCCGAAATCCCCAGAATTTCCCAGTCGATCTTCTTTACTTGCTTCTTCTTCTTCCCCTCTCACTCTTTCAACCGCGGCTATTCTATTCTTGTACTCCCTCCATTATTACCCCCTGTCCTACTCTACTAATTTGAATAAATGCATTATTATTCGAATCTATGAACTGAATAATACCTATTCAACTCATTTCTCTCAATTAATCCGTGGAAAATGTCAGCCCATCATGATCGACAACTCGCAATCCTTTCCCTTTCTGTCAACACGTTGACTTGAATGCAAATGACGTCTTATTCAAAACAGGAAACTAACTCCAGTTAAGGTATACACTGTACAATGCCAAACATACACCATAGCCTTGACTCAACCCAAGGCTTTTGACCAAATTACTAAACTCAAACCCCCATGCTGCTCTTTAATTCTTGAACTGGTCCTCGGTGACACCCTTACCCATCGCAGCGGTACTGCTGACACCGCCAGTGACCATCTTCAACATGTTATCCACGTAGTTGGCACCACTCCATTTCTGGTGGGTGACTACATCGACGCCATTCTCCATCTCGGGCTCCTGTACCAGCTCGCCGTAAGCACGCATTCCGTGCTTGGCGTAGTTCTTCGCGAAGGTGTCGGTGATGAGCGCGGTGGTGTGCAGACCGGCAAGGGTGATGAACTGCCAGCAGTATCCCAATTGACCAAGTCGCTTGATGTATGTCTCCTGCTCGTCGCGGGGCATGGCCTTCTTCCAGTTGAAAGAAGGCGACAGGTTGTAAGCCAGCCTGGTAACACGTTAGTATCTACTGCTTAGCGGGAAATCCAAAATTGCCAAACATACTTCTGCTCTGGCCAGACGGCATGGACGCCGTCGGCGAATTCCTTCGCTTGAGCATAGTCAGGAAGTTTGCTCTCCATCCAAATCAGGTCCGCAAATGGGCTATAGGCAACGGCACGGTTGACAGCGCACTGGGTGCCTCCCTTGTACCGGTAGTAGCCCTCCCGGGTGCGAGGGGCATCCCAGTCCCAGTGGATGTCAACACCGGTGATTCCCTTGGCAATAGCTCGAGCCTCTGGGTTGCTCTTCCCCTTGGACTCCTTCTTGTATTGGTCGATGAGGGCCTGCTTATTCACCTGGGGGCCATTGTTAATGGCGTCGATAACGGCCTCGTCAAACAGCTTCAAGCCAGCCTGGGCGACCCACTGGTCCTCAATGGCTTGAAGATCATCTCCAACCTTGCCCGCATTCTCGGCAGCAACCATCAGGTCGCTGAGAGGTCGGAGGTTAGGGTTGGTTGAGCCAATAACGAAGGGGTGGTCCCGGTGGTCGATGTTAGAGGTGATGAGGGTGGCAGCTTCGGAGTCAGTTCGGGCAATGGCGAGGAGATCAGTGCCTGATCACCGTTAGCGATGTGCTTACCATTCCGGCATTAAGCTTGTCAACTCACCCATGATATCAGCCTGAGCACGGATAGCAACGAGACGGTTAATGTGCTCGCTGATAGGAACCAGGACCTTTCCAGCCATATGACCGCACTTCTTGGTACCAGGAGCCTGGTCCTCAATGTGGATACCAGCAGCTCCTCTTTCGATGAAGAGCTTGGTCAGCTTCATAACGGCCGTCAAACCACCATGTCCGGTGTCAGCATCAGCAACAATAGGGCGCAAGTAGTCGATGTTGGCAACGGTGCCACGCTTCTCCTTGGGGGTGGTAATCCTCTCTTCGCGCTGCTTACGGTCGTGGAAGAGCTGAGCCATGAAAAGTTGATTAACCTTGTTGGGGACAGTGTTCTAATGGGTTATTAGCATCGCGGCAAATACAATTGAGTAATTGCCGGCTTACCATGGGATAGTCTGCAAGATCGGGGGAGGGTTCGTCAGTGGAGGAAGCGGTGGAAGAGCTCTGCCACCCGGAAACATAGACAGTATCCAGATACTTGGCCATCTGAGTGACCATTGTTGGTTCGAGGCAGCCATAGGTGAAGCTGGTCTCTCTGTTCTGTTAATCGTTGTCAGCAACGTCTCCATTCACCTCTTGCACCATAACAATTCACGAACCTTGAAGTTTTTCTCTAGAATACCCCATAGCTTCTTACTTTGCGTATTCGAGGGGTATTCAATCTTGAGGTTCCCCCGCTTAGCGACAATCTGCTCCGCCGTGAAAGGTCGCTTTGTGTACCTCCAACGGGAGTCTTGCCACCAGGACTTGACGGCCTGGACCTCCTCCAAATACTTTTGGTCCTCGTTTGCGATACTCATTGTGTCGATAGAACCATTCAATGACTCTCGACGACGATTAGAGATCTAAGGTCTGTAATAAAGTACAAGTAGATCGAGATGCTTTCCCTAGGTAGAAATCAAGGGAACAAACAATGACACAGGGTATGCAACAGTGGAGGGAAAAGAGATAGGAAAAACAACCAGCAGAGAGCTCTACGATCACAAGCCGAGAACCAGGGTACTTATTACATTTTCGCATGAGACTACGAATGTGTCATAGGAGGACTACATTCGGTAAACCCTCGGCTCAGCGGGACAATATGGAAACAACCAGCCATGGCATACGAGAAAATCAGGAATGAGCCGCGGAGGGCGAATTCTGACGAGTCACTGGATCGTTATTATTCGGGTCCCATAACTTTGTTATCGACTTGACTTCACAAGCTAGCTCCGAATGGCGGATTCCTGACCTAGATGGGAGTGGGTTCGGGAGAGAGGATCCAGCTTGGACTAGACAGAAGATCCTCGGTCTAAAGGACCAAGTCCCGGTCATCTTCGGTTGGCCGTGGCCATGTTGCCGCTGAGTATACGAGAGATGGTATTTGACCACCACGGATTAATATCGCGATTTCCTTCAACCTGCCTAATCTGTGATCTTTGCTATATATGCCCATCTCTTCTGATCTCTATATTTCCAATATAGAGATTCATACTTCAGTTGAAAAGTGCCGGTAAACGGATGATCGTCCACAGGTGGCCAATAACCGTACATGACGATACGCTCCGAAACCGGTATTAACCATCGTCACACCTTCTTCGACTTTCATATGCTTCAATTTGACCCTGGTTTGAGTCATATCATTGTCGATTAAGACTGAAAATAATATGCTATATTATTATACTAACTACTGGGTAACTGACTCTAGAATTTTCTCATATTTCGCCGAAAATCGGCCACTAATCGACATACATGGATCTGGATATCTATGCTGACTCATCCATCTATACAGTACCGTACTGTCATCCCCGGTATTCACAGTACTCTCCACCATACCATACCTTAAATACTGAAGCAGGTATTTCCGATCGCCAGGGACTACAGACCTAGGCAAATACTGAGATGCCATATAACTATGAGAACCTACAACTATAGCAATGTACCACTCGCCCAAGTAAACGATATATAGTACTCCCTATCTACCTAACACCAAAATCCCTCAGTCCACTTCATAAACTGGAGAACCTACCGAAAAAGTGTGCAGTCCCGATATTGAAATAAAAAAACAACCTCGGCCCAATGTCAACCAATCACGTCACCGCTGCACCCTTCTTCAAACGGGCCCGGCCCTGGAGATCATTACACTAGCTGGCCTAGTTAGGCAGGCTACATTGCCTAGGGATGCTGTATGATTGTAATGTAACGAATGTGTTACACTACCCTATGCCAGGGACCAGTTTCTGATATGCAGTGCCGGGTCGGGTATTCTCGGGCTACTCTTTAGGATGTTGGAGCGGTTGTTGATGTCATTTTATACAGTGAGGGAATTGGACTTTTCTAGAAGGATTAGTTCTAATTATGGTTTGTTGTTGTGAGGGGTTCGGGGTGTATGGTAT
>MVGC01000113.1:0-58271 GCA_003589665.1 Aspergillus sclerotialis
GGATATGGACTTGAGGAAGTGGGCGGTTGAAGAGGGCATTGTTAGGTTGGTTAATGGGAGGTGGAGGTTGACTTCGCTGGCTGAGGTTTGATGTGGTTCTTTGCTGGTGCTGCGCCGTTGCTGCTCTTGAGACTTATGACTAACGACTTGTATTATTGTTGTGTTTTATACCCATAATACCCTATACTAATAAGAGAATGGATGATACTGCAATAGTTTATGTTATACTAGAATCATCACGAGAATATCGAAATGTATAAAATCCTCATTCCTATATACTCGACTAGAATCTAATCAATTGGGAGTGCCATGTCATTCCGCGAAATAGTATCATTTGGTGCACGTAGGAACGTGTATTCTAGGTTCCGAACCTATCCGCTCCTTATTAGCTACTTTGAAAATAGGACTGCGGGAAAACTAACTCAGCTACAACATGTTCTGTTGTGCAACATACCCAAATTAGGTAAAGTCCCTTGCTGAAATAAAAACTAGGGTGTATATTTTCCGTGGCCCGATGGTTCTTCCTATGCGCGAACATAAAAGGACTGCTCAGTGACCCTGGATAATTCACCGTTACTTGTTATTATATACTACTTGTCATGAAGTCCTTCAATGTTCGAAGACAGCTAATACTATCCGATTCAGTGCCTCTATTTTCCACTACATCACATCTTAGGAGGCTCTCGAGCGAAAGTCCTCCATTCTCTGGGAGAAATAATGCAGCCATCCACCTTAAAACTGGCACTTTTGCCCCCTCCGAAACTCCCAAAGATTGTGCTCCTGTTGAATATGTACCACTTGAGGATGTAGAGAACCCAAAACACTATTGCCCCGGAGGATATCATCCCATATCTATTGGGGACCAGCTTACTGAACGTTACCAAGTCATTCATAAGCTTGGTTTTGGCTCATACTCGACAACCTGGTTAGCAAGAGACAGGAATACGAAAAAGTACGTGGCCATTAAAGTTGCCATTGCCGAAGCAGATATTCCGGAGAGTAAAATCCTTAACTCTCTACTGCGCTCACAACCGTCCGATGAGGGACTCCCTGGAAAGGACCTGATCCCTCGTGTATTGGATATGTTTTCCTTCAATGGTCCTAATGGAAGGCACAGCTGTCTTGTTGCAGAGCCTGGGATGATGACCCTAGCTGAGGCCAAAGATGCGTCAGTTAACAGACTTTTCAAATTACCTGTGGCCAAGGCCGTTGCAGCCAAAGTTATACAAGCAGTCTCTTTTCTCCACCATCGAGGTGGTCCATGGCGGTATGTATTTTTATCATTGGAATTACTTATTATCCCTGATTAATCGTATTTGTTAGACCTCCATCCAGGGAACATAATGTTTCGCTTGCCGAGCAGCATAGACGAACTTTCCCCAGAAGAATTATACCAAAAGTATGGTCAGCCTAATATAGAACCGTTTGAGCGCCTTGATGGCAAGCCACTTTCCGACGGAGTCCCTACTCACGGCGTTGTACCCATTTGGTTAGGCAAGAAAAGCGAGCGTGTGACTATGTCTGAAGCTAACATTTTTGTCACTGACTTTGGAGAGTCTTTTCTGCCATCTATTACCCAGCGGAACTATTCTAATACGCCCGGTATACTTGCCCCTCCCAGAAAGCCACTTTTTACTTCATGAACCTTTATCATTTCCGGCTGATATATGGACTCTTGCATGTACTCTTTGGCATATCCTTGGACAAAGATCGCTCTTTGAGGGTTACTATCCGTCCAGCGACTGGATGCTAAAGGAACACGTGGAAGCACTTGGCAAGTTGCCGAGCGACTGGTGGCAGAAATGGGAAGTGCGAGGGAGATGGTTTTCAGAGGACGCTAAAAGAACGTCCCGAGAAGGCAGATCATTGGTTAATCGCTTCGATGATTCTATACAGGAGCCGCGCCGGGAAAGCGCAATGGATGACATTGGCGAAGCCGAGAGGACCGCCCTAGGTAAGATGATAAGGAGAATGCTGGATTTTAAGCCGAATGAAAGACTCACAGCTACAGATATTATGGAGTCTGAATGGATGGTAAGATGGGCTCTGCCAGTACTCAGAAAGTAGCCGTATAGCGAAGCCTGTCTTAGCAGATTTTGACATCAAACATAACTCTGGCTGTATCAAGTATTATGTAGTTTCCCTGAACATATGGGTGTTCGACGGCAATTTGCTCATAATTCTTGAAATCTTCTTCATTGCTAATCACACGAGATTAAGCTAGCGAGCAACCTCTTCTAGTCTAGACGATTACTGCGCGACATCTTCTATGCATCGCAGTAATCAAGCTAAACTAGCTCTCTAATATTACTAGAAATATATTTCTTTATCTCTACTAGTAAAGGCTATCGATATTTATAATAGGAGTAAATAGCCGTAGCTGTGAACGGCAAACCTGTGAAAAAGTCAATACGAGCCAGACTATTAAAAATATGACTCCAGTGCAAGTGCTAAAAGTGTGGGGCAACAGGGTAGTAAAAAAAAAGGAAATCATACTGCTCATGTAGAGGAGATGGGTGTACTAGAACCAATTGCCAATTTAGTTCTTGTGTACACAGCGTCTTCAAATGGAGGAATCCCCTTTCGAAAAGGAAACGCATCGCCTTGTTATGTTCGTCGAACTTTATGCTCCCAGCCTTTCCAGCTTGTAGGAGTATAGTTAGAGTTTCGCGATCTCCCGTACCTAGGTTCTCCAAAGAAGGGAGTCCGTTGCCAGCAGCGGAGTGTAAAATGTGTTGAAATAGGTGATCTTTTCTTTCGAAATTGCCAAGAACATCATGAAGTGAAATTTCTTTTATATTATAACGGATTCTGGATATATCTCGGCAGATCTAGATATGTAAGTACATGGTCGACACATCAAGCTCATAGATAGAAGGTAAATACCGGTTGAATGAAAGTGAGAATTGCATTAACCATACCAGGATGCCCCATAGTCCAACCAAAGATATGGGTCCGAAGGCTCTGGGCAATAGTAAACTCATCGGGTTCGCCTCGAAAAAACCTGGACACGACGTCCTCAAACTCAGTTTTAGTATAAAAGAGAGAAATGCCCGGCATATCACCAGACGAGCGAGTCAGCGGGACATGGTGTGGAACAACTAAGAATGGGCCCCCAGAAGAAGTGAACAGGCAGAATCTTGTGCCCGTCTCATTGTACATACGATTCTGGATTAGTCCGATCCACGGCTGCATACTATTATACGGCCTCTCAGCTTCATCAATGATGACAAGGAGGTCGTCGCTTTTTGAGCTGAGAATATTCCATCCCTCCACGTCCTCATATCTTGATTGGCGGCATTTCTCGACTAGGTTCTCAAAACCGCTTCTCTTTTTATCCCACCTGCTGATAAAGACTACCCTATAAGTCTCTTTGATGGTTGCAAAGAAGCCTTGCAAGCGTAGTCTTTCCCGTTGATGGAGTACCTTCCACATGAATGACACCATGCTCGTCGAGCATCTGAGCTAGGTTCTGTACAGTTTCCGAACGAGGACATATACTTTCTGGAAATGAGAAGCATGTCTTTCCAGAAGGTTGCAGGCGCGTTGAGGGCGACGAGGGAGGATCTGGAGGTAGTATTAGAGATGGATAATTAAGAAGCACATAGGGATGTAAGTCGAAATACCTTCTTCATATGACATGTGCATATTCAAACTATGTGCACATACTGAACATAGCATCTTCAAATCGATAGCAGAGGTTGATGATATACCGGAACCTGCCTTGCAGGGACATTTGTACTCTGGTATTTGATTTTCAACTTTACATGGCCCAAACATGATCTTAACTTTCTTTTCCTCCATTGCTATTGTAACAGATGGCACGGGGCTAGGTGGAGTTGGAATCGAAGCAGAAAGGGGCTCGACGACATTGCTGATGGTATCAACGATAACATCGGAGACTGGGAAAGAAATTATAAAGAAAAAGTGGAGCTGAAGTTAGGGTAGGTATTTAAGTTATCTATTGAGTCAAAAATCAGGATTATAAGGGTCATGATTATGATATCTGGGCTATTCGTAGATTAAATCATTACGTAGTCAAGGTGTATACAAACTAAGTGAAATCAATGACGAGTACTTATCTACTATATTTAAATTAAGAGTATATTCTATAGGTTATGATATTTAATTAGGCATTAATATGTGTTCCCTACTCACCAGAATTAATGGTTAATATATTGCTGCCTGTCCTCTATACATATAAGTCTGCTACAATATTCATACCATATTAGAAGATAATTAAGCAGAGTAAACATAGTCTAAGATGCTCTAATAATGAAAGTGCTAATAACAAGTGGTTAAAACCAAATGGAGGTGCCATATTGCCTTCCATATGCCTGTAAACGGAACTTCCCTCGTCATTAAACCTAAGCTTTTTATTGGCCTTTTGAATCCTTTTACGGTAGTACTAGTTCACTCGTATAACTTTGTTATGCTCTCTCAATAGCACTATACAGCTGTGGCTCTTCCCGAGCCTCCTTGAGGATCGAAGCTCCCTCATCGGTAAAGCATTCCTTTACTTCCCAGGCCGCCTTATTTCCGTAACACGTCCTATAACTTCCTTGTAACAATTATTTGAGGACATAAACCCTACTACCTTCACATTGTTAACTCTCTTAGCATTCGCAAGCTTGAGGGATGATTGGGAGTCGAAGTGACGGACCTGTAGTATTGTGCAGAAGGGGAAACCGGCAGTCAACCGTGCAGTCGCCAGGATGTGACAAGGCTGGATCATCCTGTTCCAGGCCAAATCTGTCGTCCATCAATAACCAGACGAGAGTGGCCCTTATAGAGTACTATCCGTCTATTTTCCAGTCCGGGACCCGGCTCCCAACGTGGTACGGTCCTGCCACGCCCATCCTTTGTGCTGTAAGGTACACAGGTAGTCGTCCGATCAGAAGGATCCCATTCGTAGCAGCTTCTTGTCGTCCTAGCATCTAGCTAGGATATTGCTCAAGGGTGCACGAACAAGTCGGGAATGCCCGCGCCGCCCCGCATCTCTGTAAGTTGACCCGCCCATACAGTCTTGTAAACCTCTTCGCATCTTGGGGAACGGATTATAACTGGCGCAGCTTTCGGGCACCCTTGTAAGAATGTCATGTCTGTAAGCGAGAGGGACCTGATAGTTGCCAATCTCCCAGACGTGCCCAAGTAATGATAGTGTTCTAGTCCTGCCGCTATTTCTTGGATGGACAGAAAGACGTATTTTCCTTCAGTAGTAGAATGAATTCGGAGTTCTTCGATAAGTAAATTGGCAGCTTTAGCACAGTCTCCATCCGATTCGGTAGTAGAAGGGTATTTGGATAAAAAAGCGGCGAACTTGACATTTTGGGGTTCTTTGCTTGAAAGCCGCGGAAACGTCCATCCTGGATGTATACAGAATGATATAATAAAAATGGATTCACATATTCCTGAAATCTTTTACGCTTTCTGATTTTTGGTAAATAAAGCCACTAGAAAGAAGAGACTTCGGGTTTTAAGTCATAATCGACGGATATCTGCTAGCATTTTAAAGTAAATGTTGACCACATCGAGTATAGCCATGGTAGTGGATGTTTAAGCCGATAATCAGGTATCCGACTCCCAACAGAAACTCATTCCTTCTTCTCTGGATGAAAACTCCTGCTACTCTTCTCAAACTTATAGTAGAGATCATGTGGCAGCATTTACCATCCTCCATCATTCATCAAAATAACTAACTTTTGTTCTCTCTCTCGTAGCTGATAGTGAAGTGTTTCCCGTTTCCCTTCACAACCTACGGGAATAGTTCATCCACCACAGTAGTAATTGACAAGCTAGGGTTATAGCCCTATAATAACTCATCACCCCATCGATAGGTCATGTAGATAGCTTCTTTCAATCAATCATCTATCTACCCATCTTTTTCCATCTTTTCCATCATCCTGAGCTAGTAGCATAATTATAACCTAGCTCATCAGTAATGGACACCGTTACTGACCATTATAGAAAATTCGACAATGGCCAGATATCGAGGTCCTCCTTCACAGCTTGCTATATGCCCAGTTTTGCCGTCATTAGGGTGGTTGCTGCCAGTAGCTTGGTTTGTTGTGTGTTGGTTGCAATTTCGAACTCAGGAATGATCCAATCCATCGATGAGCCTTTTCATTTTTTGATTATGTAAAGTTTTTCTCTGGCCTCAGGTTCAGGGGGTAGGTGAGCTGAGCCGTTTTCTGGACCCCTTTCTGAGGAACCATTTTCGAGGATTCCCGAGGGCCTGGTTTACTAGTTGCTAGGTAGAGTACTGCACACAGCATTCCAAAAGCGTGTTCGAGGAGACCAATATGAAAGGCCACTGCTACTGCTTCCACGAATTCTGTGTCGTGTCGCGGGAATCTGTGACGTAGCCACTCTAGTAACTTCCCCGGCAGGATCCATGTCATCCATCAAGTCATGAGCCCTAATCGCAAATCACCTTAATGTCATCAGCATCCATCGAAGATTTTTCATAGGCATTAAGCCAGCCTCCAGTTTGCAGTTCCATAATCTCGGTATATAGGTGAGTACTATGTATAGGAACTCTTACTTTAGTACTTTTAACCTTTTAGCTTGAGGGGACAGGTTAAGCGTGCTTACCTTACAAAACTTCCAATTAAGGAGGAGTATGGCCAGTTGGGAGGAGCAGCCAGGCCGTTTGGTGGCGTCAAGACCGTCGTTTCGGAGTTGTCTGACTGCGGCCACCAAGTCGTCGACGACGAAGGGAGGAGAGGCGGTGATGTCGAAGGCAACTAAAGATTGCCTGCCAAAGATGGTGCCAGAATTTATTAACTCCTTCGTGGATCTCTGGTTTGCTGCTGCGAGCGGTGACGCCGTCCTCGAAGTGTTGCCGTCGTTGATTCTCCAAATAACGTCTGGCGTAAGCCCTAATTCGGAGAAGTTTGCTTTTGGAGATTATGTCGGAACAATCAATTTGCCATAAGCTTATTCTCAATACCGACGTGGCCCAAAGACAGGCTGACAGCCACGTCTCTTCCATGTTGGCGAAGCATATCGAGCAGTACCAGAAGGCCAGGCTTTCATCCAGCTGTTTGCCACTCCCATCGGCCAGATAAAAGGTTGATGACTTTTTTATACGGTTGATGGTATGGTCCAGTCGAGGTCTTCAGAATCACCAAATTCGACGCTTTTAGGTTGTCTTCCCCGATCTTCGCCGTGTCTGTCTTCTTCAATCTTTGCGAACATTTCATACTTAGCCACAATACTCCCATCAGAAATCAAAACCCTGACATGATGTTCCGATTAGATGATGGTACTGACATAGTAGTTTAGGTGCTCGATGTTACATACGTTCTGTGCATCGGTAGGAGTTGGGGTTGCCTTTTTTTCTATTGTAAGAGGGCCGATGCTGTCATTCTATACTCACAGCTGAGTTAGTCTCCTATCATTCTGCTGCAAAGTAAATGGGTAAAGCGTACCTCCTCTGACACGGATTTTGTAATATACCCATCATAGCTCGAATCCGAGTTGTGCCACCTTTCTTGAAGCGGGTCATTTGCATCCTCGTTCACAAAGTTCAAGCACGACATTTGATACACGTCTATGGTTATGAGGGCTTTTTAGTCACGTGTTGGACGGCACGTTGCACCGAGGACCATCAGCTGTCAATCCATTCGGTACACCTTGAGATTGGGACCTGAGGTTATTGACTCATAGCCTTATTGTGGGATGGGACTGGCCTATTGGAACGTGCAGTCCAACTTGTTTTCATCAAAAACCTCAGAAGAACTTTCCTCTTGTTGCATCCCTTCATATAGAATCGATTCCACCACGGTGGGTATCATGGATTTGCCGAAGTTGATAAAGGCCACCTTATCCTGACATTCCGACTTAGTTTGCAGAGCGACACAGTCTTCCAGTCTTCTGGGAAGGACCAGGCGCCATGGAATATACACTGCCAAATGTTGAACATGACATGTTGCTCAGTAGACAGATTTAATTCCATAATGTATGACGTTGTTGGTGTTTCTTGTCGTGCCGTGGAGATACTCTGGGCGGCATGCTGAGCGAAATTCTATTAGGGACTTTTGAGAAGGGGATCACGTTGAGCTCAGTATGGTACTGATACATGGCACATGGACATGACCATACTCTTGGCTTTGGCCCTTGTCTATAGAGGGTGCTAGTGGGAAACTCTCAAAACAAGCAGAGGATATGGCAAACACCTAGTGTAGTATTAATTAGAGAAAATGTGATGTCAGGAAGAAGCAAGATTGATAATAGAAATAGAACGAGGAATGGTGGAGGTTTGGGAGGGGGAAGGGGTTACAAATACTACGGACGTTCGAGTGAAATGTTTCTTGTGGGTTCCTAAAGCGGTGAACGTTATATTTGTGAGTCACTAAGATAATAAGTTGCTATTGTATTAGATTATATGTTCCTCCCTTGGAAGACCAAGTCAAAAATGTCACTTAGCCTGTAGTAAGACTCTTCCTGCGCCTGGAATATGTGTTGGTAGATGGCCACAATCTAGTGTTATGGAGAAACGGTAAACTCTGTCAGGCCCTATAGAGGGATGAATTTATACTTAGTAGTAGTTCTGATATAGAAGGGGATACGCTTTCTCTGCCGTGGTAAATATTGTATAAAACTTAATCTTGGGCTATCTAGTCATAAGGGCTTATCTATACAGCGTCATTCTTTATATTTTGATGCGTTCTGTAAGTTCTTTGTCTATCTTAAAGATTAAGGGGGCTACGGCTACATACACTGTATACCGCGCCTACTTCCTTCTATAAACAATGCTCAAACATACTGATATTTACCATTGATAGGAGAATCAAAGAGTTAGGCTGTATTAATGTGAAAACAAGGGAACAATTGGTTACATCTAAGCTAGCAATGATAGCAAACAAACCGACTTCCCGCACAAGCAATTAGTATGACATCTCTCCATATCATAGAATTGAAAAAACACTCCCTTCGACAGAACGGCTCCCCTCAGCTGCCTCCTCGTTTGATCAGTACTAGCTGTATCCACCAAGTTCTTCCTCGACTTCTTCCATGGCGCGATAATACCTGTACAGCTTATTGTTGTTCCTTAGGTCTTTCCCACCGATAGATGCCTGGGCTGTTGTTACTTTGTTGTGACAGCTTTTTATCACGGCCTTCAAAGCGTCGTTTTGTGCCTTGAGCATATCGGCTTGAGATTTCATTAACGTGAACTGATCGAGTTTGGTGCGAATCTGATTATTTTTGTCACGTAGAACTTGATAGAGTAAGTTCTTGGAGAACAGCCCTTCTGCCAAACCTCTTGATATAAGGGATTCCGCGTCGGTGTTGGATAACAATTCCCCCAGATGCTTTGCAATAACCTGTTCGATAATGCCGTAAAGGGGTCGGTACTCATAAGAGGCCCACATTGTATTCACAGTGTGAATAAAGACATCAGAGTTCCATACTGCTTTTAGTCCGTTTTCGAACTTATTTCTCGCTGAATCCTGAAGGGTGTCGACGATGAATTGATCAGCGATCACGTAGATATTGGCATCAAGCAGAGGCACATCATCGTCGGGAGAAGCGACATGATGAGCTCTCACCCATTCGTAGCTTCCAGAGTAGAAGTAGTCAACCATGAATTCGACTGCCTTGGGATCGTTTGCGGATAAATTAATCTCATCAGTAAGACCCTCCTTGTTCTAGTTAGTGACATCAATGCATTGATTTATTTACCGGTCGTACCTTGAAGTTTCTAGAGAAGGCGACAGAAAGGACCTTGGACTGGCATATCACAGCTCTATGGACTTGAAGGACGCTTTCTCCACAACGTATCTTAAAATCTGAGTGCTGGCCCGACTCGAGAAGCATTTTCATGTGTTGCGAGAGGGCGTCGGCCATGCAGAAGGGTGGAGATGTAGCTTTATAGGTAAAGAGCCTCTGGAGGAGTAGCAACGAAGATAGAATTTTCGTATAGCAGTTTCGTGCAAAGTGCAGGGGATCTTTGTGAAGAAGAAAAGAAGTTGAATGTAAAATAAAAAGGAAAGGAAAGGCAGAGAAAGCAAAAATCGCGCTAACGAAGTTCGACTGATATATTGTTCATAAACAAACCTATACAAGGAACCCTATTGTAAGCCCTCTCATTTCTATTTAGCACCTTTATTTTCTGCCTGGTTTCCCTATTGCATATAATTTGCCTGTTCTGTATCTAAGCGATATGTATTTTAAGTACACATTGAATAGAGACTGATGGCAGACTGGTATAGTTAGGATTTCTACCAATTACCTGCTTAAAATGGCTTGCAATGCTCGAATCTTTATGTGCAATGGTAATGGCGCTTAATATCTAGATGGATTTACCAGATTTTTCCTGGGACTGGTCTGCAGCTATCTCTATAGAGAATGTAGATGTCTACTGGGGAGATATACATGGTGATTTATTGATTGATAGGTACTTTATAGTAGAGGGTTTATGCATACGCAAGTAGTCAAGTCGATCATTACGGCTTTTACCTCAAGGGCCAGTGTAATGCTAGTGAAAAGGTAGAAGATACCAAAGAATATTTACTAATTTATATGCCTGGAGCAGCTGGACTTAACAATCTGAAGTCACATTGTTGTATACTAGGCCCCATATAAAGCTAGATGTCCGAAATAATTACTAGCTTCGTATCGATCGTTTCACTCCCCCGGAACAGAAACCCCAGAAACCTCCCTACAGATATTCAACAACTCCTCCTGCTTCTTCACATTCCCAGCCCCAGGGTGAGGCGTCTCCTCCCCCCTCGGTGTAAAGAATGACCCGGTCTTCAAAGCTGCCAGCTTCCCTTGTCCAGTTGCCCACTCAGCCAATGCCTTCGCAGGCTTATCCATTCCACCAGGAGCCATCGAGCCTCCCATCTTGGTCCTCACCCAGCCAGGGTGCATGCTCACCACCTGGATATGATCTCCCCATCGCCGGGAAAAGGCATTTGCAATCATCATATCGTGTAATTTGCTATCGCTGTATGAATGCGACTGCGTTACACTCCGCAAAGTCTCGTCTCCGCCGTAGTGACTGTCTGAACTCATGAATAGGAGACGGGACTTGGGTTTGTTCATTAAGCAGGTGAGCATGTATGGCGCCAAGGTATTGACGGCAAATACAGCAGAGAGCTTTTCCGATGTGATTTCCCGACTGGAAGTACTACCATAGCCGATACCAGCGTTGTGAATGATAGTGTCGAAGGTGCCGTTTCCCAAGGAGTTCGCTTGTTCGGCCAGTTTCTTGATTTCGGACATCAACCGCAAGTCCCCGACTAGTACAGCTTCGGCTTTGGGAACTGCTTTATGTGCTGAGGTGGCGCGGTCTGCATTCCGTGCATGGAGAACCACGGAATGGCCTTGGTCAGCGAGGACTTTGGCTGCTGCTTGGCCAATGCCGTCGCTGGAGCCGGTGATGAATATACGTGCCATTTTTTGCGGATTTTGAAACTATTAGGGTTAACCGATATAGCAGAATAGGATGAGTTTCAAAGTTTTGTTCCTCGCTTCGATTCAAGGGAGCAATACCGGTGAAATAATATGGGAATCTGCGCTATGATATCATAGCAGCCAGCCATACCCACATTCTGTCTTGTCTTCGAGTGGGGTTTTCCATAAATGATATCAAATACTCCATACTGAAAACATCGAATAGAACAGGGCTAGAACAATTTAAAGACGATAACTGAGTAGTTAGAAAAATAAAATGTGTGCAAAAAGAGAATTTGTGTGTTGTGAAGAAATAATTCTGTTGATTAGTCAGTCGTTAATGCACGTCGTTGTTTATAGGGATCTCTAAAGACGCGATCGCGGTCTTTTCTACTCCCTTAACGCGTTATTTACTTCAAATTGTTTGGTTTATTTAAGTCTCGCGCTCTGTAATACTACCTTTTTAACTATGCTATAATCCAATCCTAGCCCTTGTTCTATGATCATATATTTAAAGGGTATCTTAATACCGTTTTAAGGGCTAGTTAATACGATAACCTCTCGGATCGTCCTATTATTAGACAGCTTAGCAAAAGAAGGATTCTGATAACTAGAATATAGGTATAATTTTTTCTTAGTACATGATACTACAAATCTAAAGAAGCACTTCGTAATGGCGGCGAGGAAGATATACCTATTAGTAGCATATATAGCACTCTCGCCGATTATTCTCGCACTGCTAAATACACTTCATAAGGGATAACCGACGATATTAAGATTAAGCACTTTTTACATAGTAATATAGTAGCAATTTACTCCCAATTGGCGTAATGTAGTTATGATAGTGATCCCGGCCGTTGCAGTTACTCATCTATGTTTCTCTTTCATATTCCTTTGGTGATGACGATTTCAATATCCATCTAGGCGATTTCGATGCATCGAAGTACCAGGACTATCCCCCAGTATGAAGATGACAGCTGTTCGTCAACTTTCGATGGGAGAATGGACCTGCCAACTGTCTGGTATTGCCATAACCTTATTTAAACAGGTAAGCGATCTAAATATAATGTCAAGGCGCACTTTCAAAGTTGGCCTTGGACTTGAATTAGTGAAATTCAGGGTTCAGGGAACGACACGACTTGAAGTTGTAGGCCGGCGGGCAGTAGCACACTCGGCAAATGGCTACTCCATAAACTGCTACATGGGTACCATGGAACAGCAAATGTCAGTACTATGATCGTTCTTAGCGTCACGGCTATTGTATGGACACCAGATACCGTGCAAATGCCAAATATCTAGTTGGGGAATCTTTCCACGTCGAGCGAGGCCAATTCAGGAAATTCTTCCCGCTGGGCGATGATGTAAAGACCGAACAATTACCATCACCCAGAGATTCTCCATTATGGCTTCCATTCGAGTTGATACCGGAAACAACACCTATTTCAACATTACAACTAGGTATAAGGAGTAGTACGGCCAATATATCAGAAAGAATGGAACTGAGCAGAAATCGAAAATCGGAAAGCAATTCCCGAGGTTTCCAGGATTGAAACTATGACGGACAGTTTCTCCTATTTCATCTTTAACGCTTGTCGATCAACCGGAGATCTTCCCCAGTATTACCCCAGATCTTTGCCCCCGCATTCTAAGCTCCTATTGTGCTGGTATATCGCCATGGCTTTGAGCACGAAAAGACAAAATGCCGCAGATCTAGAGAGGGGAAGAGTTTTGAGCGCTGGTATATAAAGTATGGTATGTAGCTCACTCCTTTTGTTCAGCAGATCGACTTGAGTTTCACTCAATTTATCCATACTCGCCCAGAACAAATCCAATAAATCATGGGTCACTCCAAGAAAGACAGTTTGGACCATGCTCACCTCGAGGTAGCCGATATTGCTCCAACTGCCCATCCCGATGGCCTCGACAATCTACCTGTTAGTTGGTTTGTGTGGCTAGTAGCCGTGACCGCTTCTATAGCAGGGTTACTCTTTGGTTACGACACCGGCATTATATCGGCTGTTCTGGTCTACCTAAACGATGACCTGAATAATCGGCCGGTAACGAGTAACGAGAAGCAGCTGATTACATCGTTGTGCTCTGGTGGTGCATTCTTTGGAGCCATCGCTGCAGGATTGGCTGCGGATAAGGTACGAATTCGAACTAGTACAGCCTATACGCATTAACAGTTCTAATCATGTCTTCCTAGTTTGGCCGTAAAGCAGCCATCTATTTCGGATGTACCTTGTTTACCATCGGCGCTGTCTTACAAGCTGCTGCGTATACTGTCGCTCAAATGTCAGTTGGTCGACTTGTGATTGGATTCGGAGTCGGCTCTGCCGCTATGGTTGTTCCCCTGTATATTGCAGAGATTGCACCAGCTCGAGCACGCGGTCGTCTCATCGGTTTGAATAATATGTCTATCACGGGTGGCCAGGTTATTTCGTATGCAATTGGCGCCGCTTTCGCAAGTGTACCTCATGGGTGGCGATATATGGTCGGATTGGGAGCTGTGCCGGCCATTGTACTCGCTTCATTAATGCCTTTCTGCCCAGAATCCCCTCGCCATTTAGTCTATTATGGCCGAACACAAGAGGCAGAGCAAGTTCTCAAAAGGGTCTACAGACGAGCAACGCAAGAGCAAATTGAAGCAGTTCTCGCCTCAGTAACACAGGCGTGCGAACAAGCGCATGAAATCAACGAGGGAGGCACTCGATGGGTCAAAATCAGACAGTTACATGTCGTTCCATCAAATCTCCGGGCTTTGGTCAGCGCTTGCGGCCTAATGGTAATGTCCCAGTTATCTGGGTTTAACACCTTAATGTACTACTCCTCGACCCTGTTCGACATGGTCGGTTTTAGCAATCCCGCAGCGGTCGGCATTGTCGTAGCCGGCACCAACTTCATCATGACATGGGTGAACATGATGGTCATTGATTCTGTCGGTCGTCGACGCTTACTTCTGTCTACGTCCTGGGGTATGTCTGCCGGTCTAATTGCAGTAGCTGTGGCGTTCAAGTTTATTCCTGTCGAGCCAACAACACTTGAGCTCCAGACGAAAAACGTTCCACCTGCCGCAATCGTCGTTTTAGTCTTCATAATATGGTTCGTCATCTTCTACGGTATCTCTGTCGGAAATACAGCATGGATGAGCACAGATTTCTTCCCGCTAGAAGTTCGGGCCTTGGGAACGATGTGGATCGCGTGTTCCAGCTGGGCGAGCAATGTTATTGTGTCGAGTACATTTCTCTCTATGATGGAAACAATGACCCCTTCTGGGGCCTTTGGGTTTTATGCCGGGATTTGTGGACTTGGGTGGATTTGGATATACTTCTTCTATCCTGAGGTGTCGCAGCTGGCGCTTGAGGAGATTAGAGAGGTGTTCGAACATGGATTCGGGGTCAAGTATGCTAGTAACCTTCGCAAAGAGCGGAAGGGAATGAATCGCCTGAGGCAGGGGATACATGGGAAGGACAATGGTAACGTGCAGTAGGGTATTATTGTGCTGTGAGTTCGAGAATATTTCCGTCGCCGTAAAGCTTAGTCTTTTCTTGAATGTACTATACTAGGGTACTCCACAGCATATATGGACTTTTAGCTCTAGTAACAATGATGGATTTTATATAGACTACCTCCAAAGTAGTAAATACCCCGTACAGTAAGAAAGGCGAGCCCAAGACGATCTAAGCAGCATGTAACGCCTGCTGCTTCATGGAAGCATTCTCATTGAACGGGACCAAATTCGATTTAGCAGGTGCTTCGATACAAACACCATCACAGCTGAACCTACTACCATGCACAGGACAATCCCAACTCTTCTCAGTATCATTCCAGCGTACGACACCCTGCATATGAGGACAAACGGCACTAAAGCGACGAACTTGGCCGTTCTCATCCTTGTAGACCGCCGTCGGCTTCGTAGTAAATTTATCGTTAATCACACCACCGGTGCCGATTTTCAGGTCTTCAATATCCTTTATATCAGAAGTCAGGTATCGCTTGTACTCCTTTTGAATCTCGATATCATGGCCCAGCATCTTTGGCAGTGATTTCCCGATGCTTCCAAGTCGACTTGGATTGTATAGTCCTGACCATGGGTTGTCGATGCCTTCAAGCTCGTCCGCAATCAATTTGGATGCCAGGACACCATGCGTGAGTCCGTTTCCGCTGTCGCCGGTGACGACGTAGGTAAGTTTCCTTCCTTGGTTTTTGCCAATAAATGCCATATAGTCTACGGGCTCAAAAATATGACCGGTCCACTTATAGTCCACGGATCCGGCCTTGGTGAAGCGCTGACGGACCCAGTCTTCCAGTTCCTGGAATCGTCCATCTTCACCTTCCCGTCCAGTCTTATGATCGCAGCCACCGATGATCAGGTAATCATCTTTCTCATCGCAGCTGGTAAGTCTCACATACTTGTATTTCTCGTTGGTATCGTAAATAAGACAATCTTCGACAGAGCCTTTGGGGATTCGAACGGCAATAACATATGTGCGATCGTATCCCATTTCCGCATTGATGCTCAACTTCTGTAACGGCGCACAGGTAGCCTCCACAGCCGCCTTAGCAGTAATAGTATGCTTATCAATAGTCTGGATCTTGACAACCTCATATTCCTCCAGATACATCATCTTGGTGCGTGCAAAACACTCAAAATTCGGCTGCTTCTGCAACCAATCGAACAAGCCTAGGAAATACTTGGTAGGATGGAAAGTAGCCTGATTAGCAAAAATAGACCCATCGCGCTGATCCGGCTTCCCATCCCAACCACGAATAGTAAGACCATCCTTAAACGAGGCCTTCACTCCTAATTGACTAGCCAGTTCAGCCTCCCGCATGATATTCCGCCTATCCTTCTCGTGTCTGTAATCTGAATGCTCAAACTGAGATATATTGTACGCAGGCAATCGACGGTATTCGCATTCAATCCCTAGTTTCTTGGATATTTCTCCGACCCGATCGATCGCCCATGTGTGACTTTCTGCCGCGACTTTAGCACCTTCGAAGCCATGTTTACTTTTAATTTGCACATATCCGTCGTCCAGTGCGTTCGAGAGATGACCGCTTGTCCGGCCAGACTCCCCGGAGAGAACGTGTCGTGCTTCAATCATTGTAACTTTTCTACCTCGAGTCACAAGTTCGTAGCTCAGTGAAAGACCTGCGACGCCGGAACCGATAATGCAGATGTCGGTTTCGATGTCGTGGTCAAGCGGTGCCACTTCTGGGTACTTGGAATATGGCATTAAATGCACCCAGACTGGGTCTCTTTGGCCGGATGTGTTTAGGAAATGCTGTGAGTTGGCCATTGTAGCTAGACTTCGCGAAATTGGCGGTGGTGGTTTGTAAAAGATATTTTAGGTGGTTCGGTGCTAGATATTTTGGTGACGAATTGCCTTCTCGCTTTGTACACTGTTGTAAATAGAGAGTTCCAACGGCCAAGCACATAGGGCTTATTAGTAAATTGGCAAAAGAAAACAACCGTCAACTAATATATGAGCCCGAGACCATGTCATATATCATAGGCAAAGGCGAGTATGTTTCGTCATTGTTATGACGGCGTCGCCACGCTCAGCTATTAACAACTATACCTCAAGAACCAAAACTCGTATATTGCCTCACTAGAGTCTTTATTTTCTCATCTGCTAATAACAATACCAACCGTCGAAGGGGGTTGATTTCTGCATCCATCATGCTTAGATAAGTAGCCCCATCGGGAAATATATCCTCATGTGGAATGCCTTGATTACTCAAGTTTAGAGCAAGTCTTGAACTATTGGTAGTCTGTAACTGAAGACTCATCCGGCTTCTCACTGCTCTGGAACAATATAGTACTGGGAAATTTCCTATATTCAGCAGATATGAATGGCTCCTTTTCCCTTCATGACGACTACAATTGATACGATACCAAGGCTTTTCTAGGTTCACTAGGATTTAGTTCCAGCCAAACAGCAAAATCCTTTCTTCTTATTTTTCAAGAGGAAACATAGTCACTGATTCTGGTTAGTAAGTGACCGAACCTGCAACTGACCCTTTCTCGTGAAAACCAAGAATATCCATGCTTCCGAGTCACATCATGAACACGCCAGGCCTACTCATAATATTTCCACACTACACTTGAAAATAAAGTCCACATGGGGAATTCTATACTTCTATAACCAACTTCGGAGCAAAAAACATTTGAGCACCGACCAAGTACTTTACAAACAAGGTTTGCTGCATCTTACACAACGCCCCAGCCCCAACGAAGGTAACTTCGACCACACGCGCAAGACCTCATGTGGCAACAGAGTCACACACACAATAGGCCTAGCCTCGAGCTTATAGTAACACCGAAGTTTAATCTAGACTTCAGCACGCCACGGCAGAACAACATTCTGTGTATCAGAACACCCCATCGTTACCTCTTGGAACTTCTAGATGAAGTAGAAATTAAGTCAAGCACGTTTAGCGATCGTCGTCATCAATACTCCGATATCAGATACGAACTGGCGATCATGCTCCGGCAACCAATCGGTTCATATGGGAGGCAGCGTCGATCGAAACCCTGACTTTGCAGTGAACAAGGATATAATGTCGATCGGCAGTACGGCATTTAAGCTGTCTGGTTCAGATATTGGCACTTGCTTTTAGCTATTTTTACCAGGAATGAGAGCTAATGGAAACCTGGGGCTAAGTTGTACAAAGTATTTCAGAAACATGTGTCTTTGATACGTCTTTATGTCTCTGCGACATGCCTTCTTGGGGTCCAAGCCCAGCCCGTCGAGCCGAGGGAATGTTTGAGCGCTGAACAAAGAGCCGGAACTTATGTGCGACTGTTACATTCGATTTAGGCGAACAAAGCAACTCATGGAAAGCACTGGTCCTGTCTAATCTAACTATCTGGCTCAAAGACACTGTACCACAGACTGCAACCATACTCGAGAACCACCCGTCCGACACGAAGCTCTGCATGCCGTGAAACATGGTAAACGCAGGCACTCGTGGGAACGGCTAGTAGATTCTATACACTACATATCTGCAAGATACAGTTTATGAATATTACTAAAGTCAAGAGATCAATAGAATTCAATTAAACAACGTTATATATATAGTCGCGCATTAAATACTCATACCAATTACAATATATGTAAGTAGGTATAATATGACATATTCACAAAAGCAAAGCAATGCAATCAACTCAATCCAGATCAAGGTTTGGCGACTGGCCAGCCACTTGAAAAGTCGAGTGGGTTCCATCCAAAGCGCTGCTGGCTGTTCGACCAACCGATGGTCGTGTTGGTGTAGTGGTAGTAGAGGACGGGGCCGTGCTCCGGGTGAGTTAGGACACCCCTGGGTTTGTTAGTTTGATTTCTTGGTAATGAGTGTTTGGGGCGAGCAGGATATTTGGTGCAGATAGGTAGTTTGAACTGATGAAAGAATGTGACTTACTGTCCACCTGGTCCGTAGACATCTCCATGGCTTGCCATAACTAGCATACCACCCCCCTTTGTGCAGGGTTTTCCTGCTGGGCCAACCTGATCGCTGTCAGTTATACTCGGAGATGGGAAGTAGGGCACTTACAAATCCACCAGTAGGCGACGAGGACTTGCATACTTTGATGCGGTATTCCTGACCAGGTGCCGGCTTGTTGTCATCATAGTGACCCGCAAGGCCAATCGAGTAGAACAGGTAATAGGCGCCGCCATGCTTGTACATGTAGGAACCCTCAATCGCGTGATTGCCAGCAGGCTCGTAGGCAATTTGCGTCGGGTTCGACGTAGCCTTGGTTCCATCACCGTTCATTCTCACTTGGAAGATATTATGCCAGTAGGAACCAAAGTTGAGCCGTACGGTGTTACCCTCAACGAAGAGGTTTCCGTCGATGGCGTTATATGGCTTACTAGGGTCGGATTCAACGCCGATGGAGCCATGATCGGTCCATGTCCCAGGTTTCAAGTCAGGCGAGGTCGCAAGGCCAATCGCGGACGTTTGCGAACCGAGTGTCGACACCGAGTAATAGACGTGGTAGCGGTCCCCGAGTTTGAAGACATCCGGTGCCTATACGCGAAAACGTTCAGTCAGTTTCAGAAGTTGAGAGCGTGTTTTGGTTCGAGTAACTTACCCATAGATCATTCTTCCCGGCGAGATCAATCTTTGAGCCTTGTGGCACGACTGATCCTACTGCCGTCCATGGTCCTTCTAATTGCTTCGCGGATGCATACTTGATCTTCTCATGTGTGCTGAAGAGGAAGTATGACCCGTCCGATGTCCTTCGGACTAGACCTGGGTCGCGAACATTACAGGCTCCCGTACAGGGACGTGGATTAGGGAACCCTTGAGAGAGGGCAGCCGTGAAGAGCAGTGGTAGCACTGCGAAAAAGAAGGATGGAACCATACCGACAGGTCAATCGCAACAGCCAGTCACCAAACTTGAAAAGAAAAATCCCGAGGAATGCAGTGCAGAGTAGGGGGATTAAGGGGGTATTTAAGACAGGACCGGCGAGGATTGTAATGGCGTGATAAATGACCTGTAAGGGATCATGGCTTATTAGTTTCTTTGTGGCTACCGCTATATGAATTCGGATGAAAGAGGAGGTCTAGTCCTGTGCATCTTGGCTGAAGTCTTTGATCCCTTGAAAACAGACACGGGACCGAGTCTTCTGCCATCGGAAGATCGTCTAGACAGTAAGTTCTCTGCAACCATTGCGGAGCCGACCAATACTCATTGATGTCACGACCATTAGCGATCTCAATTCCGAGAAGATCCTGGGTCCAGTGAGCAGTAATAGGAAAGGCGGGAACATCTCATATGGACTTTTGTCGGTAGATTTCTCGAATTAGGACCAAATTCTCACGCATTGGGCAGTGGATAATGTCTGAGCAACCCGACTTTGGGCGGGGTTTTGGTTTGGATCGTGATTGCCCAAGAAAGTGAGAATGGAACTAAGAGTACTAGTGTCTTGCCGGTTGCGGATCATGGTTGGTGTATCGTTGCCTTTAGCACACTAGTGTTTAGCGGGATTTGCAGCGGAAGGCTGACAAGCCCCAGATGCTTGCCGTGTCTGAGATCAAAGAGCGGGGGATAGATTTCTAAACATTTCAATGTGGGCATCTTTAGATTACAGGAGTATTCAATGTTTTTTCGCCTCCTTGCATGATATTCCCCTGCTCCTGTGTTGCCCTGATCCACGCTTTAAAGATTGGCAATAAAGGGAGCAATACCCCAGTTTTTTTATGGCTTGTTTTGTTTTGTTTTTCTTTGTTTGCTCGTTTGACCCCTTGCTAGTGCCTTGCTACCCCTGCTGTTTGCATCATTTTTCTCGGGGATGAGCAAATGATTTGCCTGATTCACATGGTAGATCATATCCGACCCTCCAATTTTAGAATTATTTTCCTACTGAAGGGACGGAATAATGGCCAAGCAGTAAGGCTTTTCTTTTTGATCTGTTGACATCGTCCGTAGGACTTGACATCCCTGTTTTCGGGGTTATCACCCCTGTCTTCCATGAGCCTCCAAGCGCCCCAAGGATTTCCTCAACCCTTGCAAGCAACCAGGTGCAACCTGTTTATTGGGTCTTGTCGCTTTAGACTCGCCCAATCCGCACTAAGATCGTATTTTGCGCCCAGACCAAGTCCCACACCGACAAATTCATCCTCTCAAGCCGACGGGCTCGACTAATAAGCACTAGTGAATTAGGCCAGCACTTGCAGTTGTTTGCAGTTTCATCCACATGATGGACTTGCCTTTAATGACAAAATAACGATTCTCTCGTCTATCGGCTATCTTACTTTCCCACGTTTCCCCGCAGACGGGCTGTGTTGGTTCCAATGAAGATATAGAGTCAGAGGACCAGGCCTTCGGAGTGACTTTAGTGACCTTAGTGACCAAAAAGTCACTAAGGGTCCAATGAATCTGAATGTACATGACATGCCACGAGGTCCATCTGACTTGGTCAAAGTAGCGTGCCAATCTTCTCCCAACTACCGAGATTTCCTTTTTAGGAGACTAACTTCCTCGCCGGCTTCGATTTGATTTCACACGATGCGACCGCGGGAAGTTTCCCAAGACTAGATGCAACTTCCGGACTGATTTGCGCCAAGCTAGTATAGAGGTCATACATTCTTGTTTTTCGTCGCGAGCCTCGCTAACGGCGACTCCGACTTGCTGAGCATTTTGACTGTTGGGTATCGGATCACATCATATACACTCATGCTGCTAATTTGCGTCCTGCTCCAATGATATCCTCCTAGCCCCGCATGAGCCACTGACTATGCTGTCTTCTTCAACCATAGCCGTCTACAACTGCCGCTGTCGCTCGGTGAAAAACATGGCACTGCTTCTAATATTTAATGCATCGTATTATCAAAACTCCACAATTCGATACGCTGAAGTAATCAGGGACGGATGTCTTAGAAGACTTCCCCATGTATTGGAACCGGACTCGACAGCGTGTGGATCTGCCTGACAACAGTCCTTAAGTCATCGACTTCAAACACGGCAGAGATACAACGTAGCTACGCCCTTTGCTTGGCAGCTTGCTGTTTATATTAGCGAGATGGTCGAGATTGCATCTTGAGACATCAGTTTTGTTTGCATGCGGTGTGTCAATTTGCTGTTCGCGGCCGAATATGGCGCCATTCTCTAGGCGAATAGGCGATGTGACTATAAGACCTAGATCGGAATGTTTATCAGTGGCGATTAAGCTGTTCCAGATTTTTCTATGCAGAAATGACTTCTCCGCGGACTATCATTATATTGTTCCTGAACGGCTCTCGCCCTCTTCCTATAGAAATGCTACTGTGGTCCCCGCGGGTTCCTATGCCGGAAACATAAGAGGTGCTCTTTCAAACCCTAATCACATGATAGTAGTAGAAATGAGACTTATTGTACTGTACAATACATACCTTTGGCTCCTTTCTATAGACTATAAGACGAATTTAAGAGCAAACATTAGAATCCTGGACCTTTGAAAAGGTTCCACCCAAACGACGTATGAACTGGCAGGGTGTCAGCTTCTCCATTCTGTACCTCGCAGTTGCCTCTTCTCACAATTGTAACCCTTGGAAGCCATCTCAGACGGGGAGTGGTAGGGTTGATTACTTTACCATGATGAAAATAATTTCTATAGATTAAAGAAAGCCCTTCTTACCGGACCCCTCTACTTTTCCCGCTAAGGTTGGGTTCTTCTGCTTCAGAACCTTCATAAGATTATTGAACACAGTGCCCTCAGGGCATTGTACTCCTTACACGGTGTAATTTGACTCCTCACTGTCGGTCCCGTATATACCTTCTTTGAATGTTCCCGCACCTGTAGCCAGAAATCCTCAAGTTTCACGGATTGCAGCGTCAGCATAGAATAGAGCTCCCTCCAGACTAAGTTGTCCTGGATGTGCATCCCACCCGGGTATTTAAAGCTTTCGCCCTGCGTATCTCCGTTGTCCATGCCATCTGCATTCTCGCTTACAGTGGAACTATTATCGAAGTTTGCGTCGACAGCCAGGACATAGCCTTGAAAGCCGTCTTTGAGGAGATCTTTGTCCTTTGCAAAGGCTTTGTATTCGTCGTTAATATATGACTCTTTTTCGAGTCGGTCCATCAGGGACTCTGAAAGCTTGTACTCCTTAAATTAGTTCTTGAGGTCCGGATTGTGTCGTCCAGCCACGATCTCGGAGGGCGGATGGTAGCCGTTGTACCCGTCCATGAACATCCACGTATCGAAATCTGCCATTTTAATGGCCCAATGAGGTCGTTCCACCATTGCGCCAAAATTCCCTGTTCTTGGGATTCTGGATTTTCAGCATTGATCCCACTGGACCTGTCAAATGTTCGTTCAGGTAATTCGGCAATGCGGGCCACGATCCAAGAATGGGCGGTGCTGGTAATGACTTCGCATTGTGTGCGAATGAATTGCTCCCAAGAGCAGTAAGGTTGAGCTCGAGAGAAAGGCCGTCTTGGGCCTTGCGCCATGCATTCAAAGCATCCTGCAATCCACTGAAGTCATCCGATATTTGTTGAAGATGTCGTGCATGTTAGTCCCGATCTGAGAAATGTCCAGGTACCCGAAGACCGCAATCAGAGGTCGGGTATTCATGGGCGATCGTGAAATGGTCCGGGTTGCTGGCACCTTTTGCGCGTCATGGCCTTCTCCATAGTTGACGACATCGAGGTCGTTGTTATATCTGGATTGGTAGTGATATATAGCTATGGATCTCGTGTGCTTGAATTTCACGCTCAATAGCGGAACACCATTCACTTGTAGGATATAGAGAGGTCTGGGTTGAGGAATGACATGGCGACATTTATACTGTTGAGGAACAGTAAATAGCAGATAAATCGAATTTCAGATCACTTTGGCTTATGAAAATCAAGTAGTACTGATTCCGACTGTTCATATTGTCAAAATATCACGACATTAGGTGCTAAAGTGACATAGATTAACCTTATAAATGATTTGAAGTCGTCTATTACAAGAAACTAAAAGACTTTACGATTCGGACAGCCTTACCTTGGTACTCCTTTTACTATCTCTTTCATCGTTATGGGCACGACATAGCTGCGTGGAATAGCGAGGTCTAGGCAGAAGCATTTACAATCCCTACAGAGTATTGATTTTCATCAGATTATCGAAGTTATAAACACATTCAGCCTTCTTTATTTACCTCCTGGCCAATAATCTCGACAAGTTTTGGTTATATTGGAGTGTCTGAGACACTCAACCGATATTTAATGGACCGACTTTGATGTAAAACGGCGTAAGAAACTCCACCGAATATCCAGGAGTCGGGGGCCAAATCGAGGTTAACGTCGGTCACACCTGGACCATGACTCACGATGTTAACACGTATGGCTTCCCAGAGTGATCATAGCTCAAAAGGGTCGCAAAAATCTTGGGCTAGTTTACTGAAATTAGTTCACATGTTTCCATTACTCTGTACCTTTGGATATGACTACCAAGATTGAAGCTCGACAAGCTCTACACTACGGCTGTGTACTCGCTACATTATTATATGTTGGCGCCACTATCTTGAGCGATCTTTGTCTAATAAGGCAGAGAACCAGGGAAAATTGCCATTACTTGAGCCCTCGATCCTACATTTCTTTGAATGGCCTTCTCGCTCTATTGTACATCACTCAAGGAGTTGTTGTGGTCATAACAGCGACCGGCGACTCACATCCGCTCCAGTCTTATATTATCTATTTTATTTCACTATCTCTTGTGTGGTCTATCGTTGCAGTTCGTCGAACTTCACCTCACCGTGAAGTTTTAGGAGTGGCATCGATCACAATCGTCTTCGAAATCCCTCTCTTAGCCATTTTCCCTTTCAACAGACTGAACCAGGCTGGACTGAAAATTGAACTATTCTGCCAATTATGCCGAATATTGTTCCTGATATATGTCCTTGCAGATACGTTCCTCGTATGGTTTAAGGGAACTGGCCAAGTTGGAACGGAAGAGTCGCAGCCGATTCTGAGTAATGGTCGTGGTCGCGGAAGAGAGTATTGTTATGGAACAGAGCCACTTCTCGATGATCCTTATGACGAAGACCATAGGAGTGTGAATAGTGATACTTCCGACGACTCTGATGCCGACTCTGACGATGGCAGGGAAATAAAGAAACTCCGTGCCAAGCGGCTTGAAGAAACGGGCAGTTGGTGGATATACCTCGGAGACTTCTCCATCTTCCTGCCCTACTTAATCCCAAAGAAGGATCGGAAAGTCCAATTTTGTATTTTTATCAGTCTGTTGTGTCTTGTCGGCCACCGAATCCTGAACGTTATGATGCCGCTTCAAATGGGAGTTGTTGCGGACAAGCTCCTTAATAAGGAAGCACCATACAAAGCGCTTGGTTTATGGTTTCTGCTATACCTGTCAAGTGGCTTTTGTGGCCTAGGTCTAATAGCAGATCTAGCGAAAATTCCCATAAAGCAATTCTCGTATCGGCAGATTACCAATGCCGCATTTAGTCATGTTATGAATCTGTCGATGGATTTTCACCTCGATAGGGACTCGGCTGAAGTTATGAAAGCTATTGAGCAGGGAGAAGCTTTAACAAATCTACTAGACACAGCAGTGATAGAGATCGCGCCGACTTTTGTGGACTTGCTCATTGCATTTGTCTTCCTCTACTGGAAGTTCAATGTATATGCCTCCCTCGCTATGGTCATTGCTTCAATTACATACCTTTCTTTTGAAGCGTTCTCATCGAGTTTGAATATCCCCAACAGAAGGCGCCTTACTAAGGCACAACGGAATGAGTCAAGAGTCATGCATCAGGCAGTTCAGGGGTGGCAGACGGTCTCTTATTTCAACCGTTTCGCCTATGAACGACGTCGTTTTGGTGAATCTGTTGAGAAACATCTCTCGGCAAGCAAGAAATGGAGCCAGTGGGAGGCATACATCGAAGTTATGGTTGAATTCCTGGTACCTCTGGCATTTCTCAGTCTGGCCTGTATGGTTATCTACGAAATTAGACTGGGCAAGGCATCCCCCGGTGACTTTGTCTTTTTTCTTCAATACTGGGATATGCTCATATGGCCCCTCAAGTTCCTTTCAGACAACTATCGCTTTTTAATGTCTGACCTAGTCGATGCTGAGCGGCTTCTTCTCTTACTCCAAACCAAGCCTTCCATTGCCGACAAAGAAGGAGCCAAAGATATTGGTCCCATCGAGGGATATGTTGGCTTCAAAGATGTCTCTTTCTCGTACGATCCCCGGACGCCAACTATTCAGCAGCTGAACTTCTTCGTCGCACCAGGAGAAACCATCGCTTTGGTTGGCGAAACCGGCGCAGGGAAGTCGTCGATCCTAAAACTGCTCCTACGCTTCTACGATGTCAGCGCAGGAAGAATCGAAATTGACGGCCACGACATCCGTGACGTGACGTTGAGCTCATTACGTGAAGCTATGGGTGTCGTCCCACAGGAGCCCATTCTATTCAACGCCTCTATTATAGACAACATTCGTTATGCCCTACCCTCCGCTGCTGATGAAGAGGTATATGCCGCGTGTCGCGCTGCCGCAATTCACGAAAGGATTCTTACTTTTGTTGATGGCTACAACACTATCGTCGGGGAGCAAGGTTACAGACTCTCTGGTGGAGAGTTGCAACGGGTAGCGATTGCGCGTGTATTTTTAAAGGATCCGCCTATTCTCTTGTTGGATGAGGCGACAAGTTCTGTTGATATCAACACTGAATCGGAGATCCAGATTGCGTTGGAGCAGTTAAGAAAGAAACGGACAACATTTGTTATTGCGCATCGTCTTTCAACGGTTGTGGGAGCAGATCGAATTCTGGTATTGCATGAGGGGAGGATTGTGGAGAGTGGTACACACGATGAACTGATCAAAATGGACGGGAGGTATAAACGTCTTTGGACGAAGCAAATTGGCCTCGGAATGGAAGGCACGCGCCCAACAAATGACTGCGCGAATATGAGTGAGCCGTAGAGAATAGGAATTAGTGTTCATATTGCCCCAATGTCTTGTATATTAATTCGGCGAGCTCATAAACTAGCTGACATAGAGGACGGCCAAGTAAATGGAAATCATGGAAGTAGCATAACATATATTATCCGTGAATATGAGCCTTAGACAGTCTATCTTTAGACTCAGCGAATATATCCGTAGTGATGTGTCGTGTTGGAACAAGTCATAGAACAATCATTCATTTTGGAGGCTGCAGAAATCGCCTAAGCACGATAGGAGCTACAGTTCTTGCGTCTTGAGCGGCTGGCAGAATTTTTATTGCCATCATTTTGGAGGCGAATGATGCCCTCCACGGCAGCCTAATGTGCAAGGTTGTCTGCGTTGGGAGAACCGGCGTCGTCTCATCCGATAGACCGGCACGGGTGGTCATCCGCGGGATCGAAATAGCCCAATGTGACAAAGGATCCGTACAGTCGGATGTACGATCGAGAATTGAGTGCGTCGGTGACTGCTTGGGGTGGAGTTTCAGTATCGGGTGCAGCTTCGGAAAGAAGGCAGGTATTACTCTGCTAGATCCTGAATTGATACCACAGCATCAAAACTGTATCGCCCGATACCATTCCGGTCTTTCAGGTCATACACAGCGAAGTGTTTGTACGTAGCAGCAACATTCGGCTTGTCGGGTCCCATTCCCCAGTGAAGCCCGTCAATAAGATGGTAAAAGTACTGGGTGATATGGAAAGGGTCTTCTTAAAGTTTTTTACCCGCAGCCTCATTATTTCTTCCTGCAGAACACAACAGCAATTCGACACAGTTGGCGGAATAACGACGGAGAAAGGGCGACTGATGATTGTGTTGCTCACCATCTCCAGGATCAGCACTTGAAATGCCCAATTAGGTTAAGTCATGCATTTTCATATTGGGATAGCGGAGGTTTCCGACAAGGAAACAATGGATTTATCTTAAATGACGACTCCGTTATAAAGGCCGATAGATAAAATAAGGGAACGATGAATGATGGAGAATGATCTCAAAGAAGAAAATATTTATTAGATTTTTAATTATATAAACAGACACAGATCCACCCCCAGAGCAGACCAAAAATATATACAACTCATAAAACAGCCAAACCTATGTTCCTTGCTTTTGTTTTTAGACATCCGCAAAGATAAGTTCTTTACAAATTGTCAACCTCAACAAGAGGTCCTTCATACACCTTCCTTGCCCTAACCACATAATAAATAATACTCAAAATAATCGTGCCAAACGTGCCCACAACACTATAGTTCATAGTCGTTACCTTGACCACCGACTCCGTGGGCCAGAAAGAGAAGAAGACAATGATTATCATATAACACACAGCCCACAGGTTTACCAGAATTCCGAGAATGCCAGGGATATGGAACGGACCCCAGACCAGTTTGGCGCCTGCCGTGTTGACGATCATGTCTTCGTGGCCATTGTGGTGGGAGATGGAACCTGTGCAGCGGCGGTAGAGAAGAAGGATTGCAACAACCATGTATGAGAGGTATAATCCGGACACAGACATAGAAACGAGATCGTTGAAGGCCACCTCGGAGCCGATGTTGATTAGGGCTAGAAGACACGCGACAGTCGCTGTTAGACCGACAGCGAATACAGGAACGGCTTTCTCGCTAGTAACTCTACTCCATAGACGCCATCCAGGTACACCCCGGTCACGGGAGAAGGACCAGAACTGGCGAGAGCAAGCTGCTAACATTCCGACTGAAGTGCAGATTCCCATGGTGGTGATAATCGCGCCCATTGTTGCAGTTCCGCCAACCGAATCGGTGGCCTGTAGGAAGATTTCCATGAACGGGTACCCGGTTGGTGAGTTCAAGGTCTTGTCGATGTTACTCAGGCAAAAGAGGGTTGCGATGAGCATTCCGAAGCCAAGAGAGCCATTGATCAGTACGCTGAGCATGATGGAGCGAGGTACGACTACTTCGGCATTTTCGATTTCTTCGGACATCTGATTGTGTTTTTGTTAGTTAGGGCTCTGCGAGAAAGAATAAATGGAGCTTACATGGACAGCAGCATCACCACCTGAAAAAGCGAAAACGCAACCAACGAGTCCAATGAAGAATGATAAACCTTGGCTTGACCAGTTGCCTTCGTTCAGGAACGTGGTGAAGACCTCCTTCCCAGTGTTATGATCTGCCATCGCCGTAACCGGGATAAGGATAGCGAAGAAGCCGAGAATGTGAATGAACAGAATCAGACCCTCAAATCGAGGCAGAACGTTTCCTCCCACAGCATTAATCATCACGGAGAACAAGACAACAGCCCAGAATAGCAATGTCCCATGCCAGGACTCCGGCTGGTAATGTGGTCGAGTAAGAATGATAAGGCCCTGGATCAGACTACCAGATAGATAGCACGATGTCGCAAACGTGGCTTGCCATCCGATCACAGTGAGCCATCCGGTGACATAACTGAAGAATCGCATCCACGACGGCGGAGCAAGCATTGAACACCAATGGTACTGGCCGCCGGAGGTAGGTGCCATTGAGGCTAGCTCAGCAAGCATGGCAAAGCTCGCGGCGGTCCCTGCCCAGACCACGATAAAACCATACGCAGCGCCTGCCATGCCACCACTGCAGCTGTGAGTATGGAATTGATATGAGAAGGGGGATCGACATACTTCTGGAAGGCTTGGAGGAAAGTTCTATAACACGTGTTAGCCGCTTAACAGTAGCGGGGAACTACATTCTTACACGACAATACCCTCCCAAGTAATAAGAATTGTACAACTGAATCCCAGCATCGACATCATGCCAAAATTCCGCTGGATGTACAGGTTAGCTGTGCCCTTTTTTTCGTACAAGTTATCAATTCACCTTCAACACCGACTTCTTTCCCAGTCTAGCCAGATTCATCTCATCGCGATAATCAGCAGGCCCATCAAGCTCCCCGCCCGAGGGGGAGATATTCTTGAGCTCATGAGACGTCATGTCGGGCAAGAGACATTAACTGAGAGATCTCGAAAACAGTATGCCAAAACAGAAAGACAAGAAACACAAAAGCAATTGACAAAGTGGAAGGAAATAATTAAATGGAAAAAGCAAAAAGTAAGAAATCTGAAGAACTGCACCAGGAGAGGCGCACAGGGCGGCCATCCCTTACATGGAAATAAATCCGCGGCCAATGCCATTCCACGTTGCTCTGAGACATCGCTAGAATTTACAATCCCTGCAAGGGCGAGTTCTGGGGCAGCTAATTCGGCGTGGAACCACCGTACATGTAACGTTGGTTTCAACGGACGAAAAGGCAGGAAGAAGAGAAGCAGGGTCGGGTCAGGGCCGTGTCCCTAATGCTTTATCGAAGATCGACATGGCACCGCGGCACGAGCTAAACTAGGGCAAAGCATGTCTGAATTAGTCCATGTACTAAGTGGGCCTAGTGTTTTTATAACTTAAGAGAAACCCGAGTATTTATCTTAATCCAATCAACCAGGTACATAAGCGATCCCTTGATAAATACATAGAAGGGAGGGTATTAATGAAAGCCAGAATCTCGTATATACAAGCAAAAGCAAACATAAGGCATAAACTAGACTGCGCCACCAATTGACATATCTACTGCGTAAATCATTTTCACAAATTCTCGTCGACAGGGCTGCGAGGAGCGTCCGTTACTGTCCATGTCCGAACCTCCCGAATGATTTGCGTCTGGCTGGACTGGCTGTCAACATCCCAGTCACCTTTAGCTGTAACCACAGTGTGGTTACCTTCCCGTAGCGGTATAGAACGCGAGTTTTTACTATGGCCACCACTTCTACCTGTCCGGGCGTAGGAATTGGATCCAGAGGCTTTGTAAGAATAGCTTCCCGTCATCCCATTCAATCGCATGCCCGTTGATTGTAGGCTATCGAGGAACGGTTTTAGCTGGGGAGCGCAGGCGGTGACGATGCTCAATGCCTGTGTAAATTCCATGGCAATAGTCGCTGGAGCTGTATCAAATGTCGGATCGTGAGAGCTGGGGGATCGGTTGATAAAGGCCAGTTCGCAGGCTATGGCGGCGATAACACTAAATTATAAGTGACGGCGCTGTAGAAATCAGATAGAAGAAACTCACAGTATCCGGAATGAGAAGACACTAGCCAGGAGGAACTTTTTCTGGAGATTTGTCTTAACCCGAATAATGATGAGAATTGCCTGGGCGAGGATAGCGACCTCCGTGAGAATGTTGGTTACCCCAAGGTAAATGGACCATGCCGTCTGCTCTGTCAACAAATTTGCCAGCCATTGTATTCAGGGAGATATTCACCGTATTAAAGCATTGCTGGTTAAGATAGTCCCATGTGTGAGGAACATGGCAAGAAAATGCCATGCCGAATACCCCCACTACTGTCCAGACTGCGACAAAGATTTCCAAACCCATAGCGAAACGACGATCGAGGGCGGCTACGGAAAGACCCCGTACGAAGGTGATCATAGCTAGCTTCGAGAGGCACACACTGACCATAAACAGAATGTTCGCGGCATACTGTGATTTCATCATACTGCTCAACTGAGTGTCGGCCAACTCCTTCATATGACGCCCATAACCATTTGCCGTCGCCATTGACAAGGCGATCGACTGCATGGCGCAGAAGAACTGCAAATATTAGGACCGCTTCGACCGTCTCGTAGAAATACCTACCAAAGAGAGAATCCCAAGATAGTCATCGTGTGTAAGTCTGCGAAATATCCAAAGCTTTGTCCCGATTCGAATCAGCACGCTTAGGATAGAACAGACCAGCAAGAACCAAGTCAGAACATCGACCGCCGCTGTCCGGCTTCCCTTCACGTATCTACCCATGACTGAGCGAACTATTTAGAGATGGAAGAGTAAACCATGGGGAAAGGGAGAAGAAATGCAGGAAAAGAGGGCAAGATGAGAGCCGCATAACTCCGTTGACTGCACCGGTGTATGCAAGGGATTAATGGGGACTTCCCAATGCCACTCTGGTATTAGGTCGTCCTGCATTGTGCATCAACCCAAGTCGCTGGACTCGCCAAAATTGATTGAAGGGATAAAAAGTCTCTTGATTGGATAAAGAAAACTTCCAAAGTTTGTCAACATCCCTGTCTGCCTTTTCTTGGCCGCACAATAGCTTCGATGGCACGAGGACAGGGGTGTGATAGGCGTTCGCGAATCGTGATCGAAGACAATTCCATTTGCGAGGATTCGAGATAATAATCCTGAAGTTAATACTATGCTTGTGGGGCCAACAGACATCATGTAGATGAATCGCTAAGCAAACGGGCTGGTGGATTGGATCGTTCGGTCACAGACCGTGGTCTTCGCGATCCACAGAGTGGTGGATATTGTGATGTGGATTGACTGTGCGTGGCCGTATCGTGGTGTTTGCAATAGTCAAGCTGAAAATAAGCTCTGCTAACACTTTCTTTCCACCATACAGAATATATGGAGTCGAGGGGCCAAAGAAAGAAAGTTCACAGGAACAACTCCTTGCTAGAGAATGTAAGAGGGAGGAATTTGGCCGCGATACCCGTGACTTGCCAACCCTATCGGCTGAACCCGATAATTCGCGCACTTCGACTACTTAGAATAATCTAGTGCTAGTGCTAGTCCTCCTACTCTTAATTTATTTCTATCTGTAACCTCAGCCCGCCCTTGTCTACTGACCCTGGTCTAGATTTACAATGGCATGATGGCTCCCATTGTATGTGGAACATTCCGGATTATGGATCTTATACCCGTGAGCATGGACTATATCCGAATGGTTAGAAGACCGGAGGCCGGAGGATTTACAGGGTTTCATAGCGGCTGTAACATTCTATTTCTGACGGGAGTGATTGTCGCCCTCTCGAGGGAATACTCAAATATCATTCATTGAATGACTTGCATCGACCTTCCGTACCCATATGTTCAGGGAATTAAATCCTTCGAGCACTAGCTCTCCGCCACAGACAAAATTTGAACTTTATATTAACGCTTTTAACCCGATGGAGTTGTACAGCCAGGAACTGCTATTGCTAGTTTCTAGACAACGAACTCTATTACAATTTGGAAGATAGATTTTCAACACAGGGAGGTCCTATTGGTCGAATGATAACAGGAGTTCAGGAACGAATGTTATTTGCAGCGACAGATTTGATTTTCGAGTTGCCGGGGCTGGGAGTTTGGGGGCGGAATTCTACGTTTTAGCATAAGTCGTCGAAAGATATGGCGTTCAGTTGCTGATCTTCGGCCTCGCGAAAAGCTACGTGGTTCAGCGATACAAGATCGTATGATACCCACAGGTTCATCTGGGGCGGAATAGGAGATCTACACCCGTTAACCCCGCTTGAGCCCGAAATTACTGTGCTTTTGTGTTGCCTCCATTTTCACGGACAAGGCCGAGGATCCCGCACTGAATCGATAATATAGAACCGTCATTAATG
Source organism: Aspergillus sclerotialis (assembly GCA_003589665.1). Taxonomy (NCBI): domain Eukaryota; kingdom Fungi; phylum Ascomycota; class Eurotiomycetes; order Eurotiales; family Aspergillaceae; genus Aspergillus; species Aspergillus sclerotialis. The sequence goes on from MVGC01000113.1 coordinate 33,221, forward strand.
CGCAAGTTGCGAGAAGCCCTGTTGATATGTTTCGGGCTGGTAAGAAATTGATTTATATATATGACACCAAATCTCCAAATATCGGTCATGCTGGATATGTGGCCTAAAGGGATTACACAGCTTCACTCGTGGCCAGTGTTTCCGAAGCCTATACTAATTTGTAAACATCGGGAAAGCTCGGCCATAAATATCGATGATATCACACCTTCGATGTTGAGAAAAGAACGCTTCATACCTGCATCGATATATCTAGGATTCTCACAATACCGCGGAGGCAATCCGTCTCAGACCTTCATCCAGGACATTTCTTGGATGGGCGATAACAAATCGAAACCATCCTTCTTCTTCGCACGCATAAGTAGACCCAGACGTCACATATACCTTCTCGTTGCTCAGTTTCGAGAGGATATCCTCGTCGGATAAAGGCGCACCTTTGACGGCGGCCGCAAGGTTCACCCAAACGAACAAGCAAGCATTGGACTCTCGGTATGGTATACCGTGCTTCCGGAGGAAGTTCGTTACAAACTGGTAACTCTCCGCCAACCGGGATTGGTTCAACGATACAAAACGGTCGACGGCTTGGTCATCCGTTAACAGCTTTGCTGTGATATTGTCGGCCAGACTTGATGGGAAGTTGAACAGCCTTATCAGTTCGTTAGCTAGGCAAGTACGGGATATTCTATTAACTTCGGTAAGCATACGATATTCCCTCCGCTGAGTCCAGGAAGGCCCGATTTTCTTGGCTAATCAAGCATCCCATTCGTATACCGGTCGCACCAAAATCCTTGTTTAGACCGTTTGTCAGGGACAATTTCTGCGGTATTCAGGAGGCATGTCAGATATCTCACCTTACTCAAACCCCATACGACATGTACCATGCTGGGGTCCATGAACTGCGCAGCATCTATGGACAGGACTGACGTGAACCCTACATTATCTTTTACCTTTGGATTATCCCAAACGGACAGTCCATAAATCTCGTCTGATATCAAATGTAGACGATACCTATTGCAGAGCTTCATATAAGCCTCCAGCACTGTTCTCGGGTAACAACGACCTATTCTTGCTTTAGCGATTGTCCATCAGGCCTTGCATCGGAGTGTGAACTACCAAGAGGATTATTTGGAGAGCAAAGAAGGATCGCTCTGACACGCTTCCCCTCGTCGACGGCCGTCTTGTAGGCTTCCTCGTATAGTTCGATCCCTTGGAGGCTTAGAGGATCAACCTGTCCGAAAGAAACTTCGAGAATATTTACCCTGAAAACTCAGTTTGGTTCGAAACTGCGTCGCAATTGCACTCACCGAGCTCGAGTCCCGAACAGGTGTTTAAATGCAGTCCAGTAGGGCCGACCAACTAGCACATAGTCACCCGCATTGAAAAGAGACCATGCACAACACTCGATCGCATTGCTAGTACCCGATGTGACGAGTAAATTGGACGGTAGCAGCGGTTTTTGGGGAGAGAATTTCCGATTCAAGAACCGACTTAGGGCTTGTCGGAGGGTTTTCGACCCTGAAAATGAATCCCCGTATGTAAGAGCATGTGGGACTGTCCGGTGCTATAGTTTGGGTGGTTAATGATGCTAGGCTCAGACTACAAGTGTTCTGGAGCCACAAAATAAAAGAACGACACAGAATATTAGTCGAAACATACCTCAGAATTCATAAACTCCACAAGCTCCCGATGAAGCAATGCCTACCACAAAGTCAATACTACTTCATTGATATTATACAGCGAGTGGCTCACATTTTCAGCCAGACCGATGTTCACAATACCCTCAGGATTTGACTCTGGATTCCATAGATTATCGAGTACGCGGAAAAAGACGGGCTTCTTCTCAGCGAAAGCTTCGCCTCTAGTTGAAATCGTGGACGCCATGAATGTTGTTCTTTGTCAAAAATGAGATTGAACTTGAATCGCAATTATGGACCCCACCACTCAGTGAATGTCGTCGGAAGGCGCTGTACAGTGGGGTTGTTTTGCATTTTGGACCCGAGAACGGAGCCGATTTCATTCCCTGTGCGCCGGTTTTATAAAGTGGATGTTCTAGTAAAATTTGGTGTTCGGAGATGTGGGTTGATGATAACATCTCCCACAACTCTTAAGATAGTATTTATGAAGTGTATGGTAGGTTTGGTTTGATTAAGGATAGTCTGCCTGGACGTAATATCGTGCGCAAGACAAGCACTCCATGGATGTTGTTAAAGCTAGAAAATTAATTCCTTTCGGTATCATCTTCGACATATATATTTTGACGCATCCCGCCCTGGTGATCACTTGCCAACAAAAACCCTAACGTATGTGTTAAATTCATAGACGCTCCTTTACCCTGTTTACTTTCCGATAGCTTGAATTGGAAAATAAAATGACTGCATAGGATGGATACTATATGATTGGGAAAGACTTTAATTGTGAAATCAGGGTACGATCGGTTCGTGACTCTATATGAACAATATGGCCATTATGTCGTTGGAACATGGAACATGGAAAAAAAGTGCATTTGCTAGCCCACTTAACGCCAAGCAGGACAGCTAGACATTTGGTATACCTTCCTGTATACCCTAATGTATTTACAATCAGCATGAGGACTGATATGACAAGTAATGATACTGCATGGTTCCTTGCCCTTACGATATCCAACCAAACCGATAAAAAATATCCTGGCCACCTCCTATACACTTCTCCTTCCCAGCGGCTCAAAAGGAAACGAAGCAGCGACAAGAGCCATGACAATATATAGCGCAGCACAAATGTATATAGGAACGGCCGTTGTCGTCTTTTCTAGTTAGTGTCATCCCATCAATTAAAAGTCGGTATGCATGGGTAAACCCACATTAGCCTCCTTACCCACTACAGCACTGACGATTCCCATAACACGATTGAGTCCAACGGCAATGCCGTTACCTGTTCCTCGATGCGCTGCTGGAAGGACCTAGGAGCGGGTTAATATATTTAGAGAAGACAGTGCAATTAGGACCATTACTTCCGGCGTATACGCGTACAGCGTCCCATAGTAAATATTGAGACAGAACGAAATCGCACACGTAAACCCAACATTCTGACTCTCTGTCCGGACCTGCGTATAGCAAAATAAGAAAAGCATCGTTACCAGAGCGCCGGCAATCATCGTGCCGCGTCGGCCCCAGAACCACCGCAACCGGCACATAAATCCAGCGAGTATTGGACCGAAGATCCCACACATGTTTGTTATGGCATAGTTTCTCCAGGTGATATAAGGCTTGTCTGACCGAAACTTGCGCCTCGGGATTTGAGGTAAATGGGCAGAAATACGTTGTATAATGGGTAGGCGAGGCCGATGAGGAGCCATGAAAACCAGATAAGGGTTGTTGATATGCCTATTCGGCGGGTAGAGTATAAACCGTGGAGATGGAAGTTGAGTTCGCTAAGGGCGAGGCGCTTATTCTTTGGGCCGCAATTGGGACGGACGGTCGTCCCCAGGTCTTGTAGTTGATTAAGGGTCAGGGTACAGGGGCGGTGGTGCTTTTCTGCTATTCCACGGAGGACACAAACGACGCGATCATCGTTGCCCTCGGTTACAAGATATTTGGGTGTCTCCTGGAGTCGAATTACAGTTACACGTAAAATAGATAGGACGAAGACAAATGCTCCAGATGTATACCATACATATCGCCATCCTTGGTTATTCTCCCGAGTACAGCTAGCGGCATCTGCGCAGGAATAGTTGGGGATGAATGCCCAGGCAAAGAGGCCAGCAATAAGCTGGCCAAGTCCTATGAAAGCTGGTTAGCTTATTAAGAGATAGGAATGCGATTTTCGCACCCCACCATGCTGCCATAAGTGTAATAAGCCATTGATGGCGGCTGGGAAGATATTCCAAAAAGACAGCAGTATCCAAGACTAAATTCCCACCAGCACCAAATGCACTCAAGCACACGAACAAACCAAGAACGACCCAGTTCGGCGAAGCTCCTGCAATAATAGTAAATATAGACGAGATGAAGAGGGAAACGTTAAACGCAAATCGACGACCAATAATGTCGGCAGATAAACCCCAAAACAAAGCACCCGTCAACATCCCGACGTATGCTGCGATTGTGAGACCGGTAGAATAAGAGGGCTGGAACTCAAGGATGGCTTGGCCAGAAATGATTGACTGTAGGAGGGTAATCAAGGAATCTACTGCGTAGCCAAATCCATTGAGACAGAATAGTCTGGCATGGTAGGGAGTAAATCCGATCTCATCAATGGCCTGGAATGTAAGCAGAGCTAGCGCGACACACTTTTGATGAACGTGATGAACTTACATTGTTGACCAGGTGCATTTTTGCTGCCAGCACCGGGTCGACGATATCTTTTGACAGTAAGTCAAACCCATCATGGGATATTCTGTTCGAGGGTTCTCCAGGTGAATTTGGCAAGGAATTAGTGGAATCGTCCATGATGGGGGTGTTAAGGAGAAAGAATGAAGAGACGGGAAGAAACAAGAGATACTAATACCCTGTTAGTGCGTGGGGATCTGCATCTGGCAGGGATTCTCCTCTTGATAAGACAATGGCGCCTTCCTCCGTTTGTTCGATTGGTTCCATCGCCGACTAATATCGGCAGCCAAGAGTGTATACGAAACTTCTTTCTCTCCAATAATATCATCTGAATCAGATATTGTGCATAAGGACTTGTGCAAGTCTGTATCACTTCACCATTCACTACCAAATGTCTTCTTCGCTTATGTTCCACGGCAACCGTTGTGACATACTAAAAACATTGATGCAGCACAGGAAGTTCCTCAACATACTAGTCGGAACAGGCGTATTCTTTTAACTGCACCCATATGTCCCCACAGAAGAAGAGCAATGAAGGATAAACGCTGACTGAATTATCGCGATGACCAGACCGACGATGATGAATCAAAAGTAGCGGCGATAATTGAAGTCTTCATCTAACTATTCTGAGAATCACCAATACAGCATATGAAAAAGGTGAAACATAAACAGCCGAGGTATGGTTCAGTCGTCTACCAGGATTGCCAGTTGAGAAATGCTGGGATTTGTCTCTACAGTCTTCGATTTCGATATACAGCCATTATATTCCACCGCTAAAAAGGAGGCGCCGATTAATACAATACTGCTTGACTTTCCCATCTCTAATGGACCTTAGAGGACCCTAAAACGTACAGGAGCATCTAGGCCTTGGTGGATAATTGAATCAAACGTCAGTAAACAGTACGGTAGCGCTGAAGCTGTCGACATGACTCGGATATCACCCTCAACCCTTCCATTCACCACATTCAAACATCTCCCAAAATGTCTCATCGGTCAATTGTGGCTTTTCAATCCCCTCAACCATACCACAAGCCTTATCCCATTTGTCAAAAAACGACTTCAATCTCTCTTCATAATATTTTCCGCGCTCGGTCATAGGAAGCGATTCAATTCTAGATGCCCCTCGGAAGCTGAAAAGGGATTGAGTCATCCAGTCTGCAAAGCTCAGTTTGGGGAGAGCTTTTACCAACTGGTCATGGCCAGGGCAACACAGTTGGGCTCGGCAGATGGCGCCTGCTTTTGATACCACCGTTGCAACGCGGTCGCGTCTGGCCTGAGTATATTTTTCTAGGGCCGTGGCTATGGTGGCTGTCGTCCATCCCTCATTGACTTGGCCTAACTTCTGTAGCTCATTTGCCAGCGCTGCTGCTGATTCTATTGCTTGATTTGCACCCATAGCGGCATGAGGTACCATCTGTGTTATATCAATTTATTTACCGTTACCGTAAGCGGGCGACTCGACTTACCTTATGAGCAGCATCACCGACAACTACCATTCTATTTGCATGCCAATGTTCGGCAAGTCCCTCTTCCAACGTTGTCTTTTGAACCGAGGATCGATTGGCATATATATCACCGAACTTCACAGTTGGGGTCAAATGAAGATGCCCAACAGCCTGACAGACTTCTTCAATATCGGCTATATCATAAGAAGGGTTGTATGACAGAGGGAAAGTGTGTCCGAGATCCTCAAATACAAACCAGAAGATTACTCTCTTTCCTGTAAAGGCCAGGACAGTTGCGCCTTTGTGGTAAACTGCAAAAGCTTCTCCCCTCTCAAGTTCTGACATACCCGGCGACATTCCAAATATACAGGTGAACTGTGCTTGCATTTCTACTCGGTCAGCATATTTATGGAAGTTCAGAGGATCGACTCACCTTTTTTTATTTGTCTTCCAATAGACTGCCCAATATATTTCCGAATCGAACTGCGAGCACCATCCGCTCCAACAACCACATTTGCTGTTATCCGAATCCTACCAACAGCAGCAATAGTAAAATAATCCGCGCCCTGATCTATTCTACTCAACTCCATCGAAGTCCTCACCAGACTTTTATCATCGATTCCATCGTAAATAATCCTCAACAGTTTGCTCCTTTCCACGAACCTCGCATCATAGCCAACCCTATTTTACTCAGCAACTTCATCAACCAGAATGAAACCCCCAAAGTAGCCACTTACGCAAATCGATAATACCTCTGTGCATCCGAAACAGCAATCGGTTCTCCATTCTCATCAACATGATACCAGGTCTCCAACGGCACAGTCAGCTTTTCAATCCTATCTAAAAGGCCCAGCTGATCCAAGATTCGGAATCCATTCGGGAGTAGACCAATGCCAGCTCCGATTTCTGGTGAAATTGTCTCATGAGACTCCCACAGAGTCCAGGTGATTCCGAGGCGTTCGAGGATTAGGGCGAGTGTAAGGCCTGCTATTCCTCCTCCGAGGATGGCGACTTGGTAGTGGTTGTCAGGTGGTTGGGACATTTCGTATGTATGGGGTAGATGGTTATGATAAGATTGGAGAGAAGATAGATTTAAGATGAGGTTATGGTGGTGTGTACTAAACCAAGTCCTGGGAAGTACAATCCCGGCGTTCTGCGTTACCCAGGCCAGGTGCAATTCTGCGGTTTCCTCTTCCAGAATGCGTACAAGGTCGTTCTTTCCTTCGTAATCCGAAAGGGAATTAGTATGGGTAATACGTTCCATTGTAAATGACGCAAGTGCGACTGTCCATTGTCTTTTCCATGTCGCATCTTCCTAACTGAGCCCTCATAACTCCACCTAGTTTTATACCACCGACAGCCCTAACAATCTGATCTATCCACTCACTCTCTGAACTCATTTCGAAATGCCAACTACGCAAAAGGACACATCAATCCTGATCGTCGGCGCTGGCCTCTCAGGCCTAACAACAGCTGTCTGCCTAGGCCGCTACAAAATCCCCACAATCGTCATCGAGAAACGACTCGACTTCCTCTCCCACCCTCGTGCAGACGGTTTTACTCCACGAACAGTTGAGATATTCCGTTCGATCGGTTTTCCAGCCTCTGTTATTCCAGAGAGACCGGAAGAGTTTAAACTCCGTCGAGCGAGAGTGCACAGTTTGATTGGGCAATGGTTTGAGGAAATTCCTTGGAGTGCTCTGGATAAGAAGGGCAATGGGGGCTCTGAAAGTGCTGTTGAGTATTCACCTTATAGGGGTAGTTTCACACCGCAGGATGTGCTGGAGCCGATTCTGTGCAAGAGGGCATTGGATTTGGGGGTTGACGTTAGGATGGGATTTCAGTTGGTGGATTTGAGGATGGACGAAAGTAGTGTTACTGCTGTTGTATCTGATCCTGGCCGGGAGAAATTTGAAATTAAGGCCAAGTACCTTGTCGCAGCGGATGGACATAACAGTACCGTCAGGAAGATTCTGGATATATCCCGGAGTGGACATGGGCATATCAGCTCGATTAAGAGTGTCCTATTTCGAGCCCCCGAGGTAAACCCCTACCTGCAAAAAGGAATTACGCAGTTTATCATTGACCAGGCGGACCTCAAAGCATTTCTCATCGCTTACAGAGATGGTCGGCTGGTTCTCCATCTTCCTACTGAGCTAGCTACAAGCGAAGGAGTCCAGCGAGCACTAATACCGAAAGCCCTCGGCACATCAGACGTAAACGTAGAGGTTCTGGGATACAGTCAATGGGATATGAGTGCACTTATTTCGAAAAAGTTCTCATCAGCCGGGCATTCCTCGTCGGAGACGCCGCACACAGCTTACCTCCCAACCGAGGAGGGTTCGGCGTGAACACCGGAATTGCAGGTGCTCACAATCTGGCATGGAAATTGGCCCTTGTGGTATCTGGTATTTCAAAGCCGGCTTTACTGGACACGTACGATGCGGAAAGAAGAACGGTTGCTTGGCTTCGCCATGACCAGATTTTCGCGAGATCTGATTACAAGACGCTACAAAAGGATAAAGGCGCTGATGATAAACCCCACGTGGCTATCGAGGATATGGCAATGGAATTCGGGGAACTTTATCAATCCCGTGGGATCATAGGAATCGATGGCTCTTTTTCACCTGCGAAACGGCCAGATGAATGGGCTGGACAGCCAGGTACTCGAGCGCCACATGTGTGGATCCAGAGAGGTGGGAAGACCATTTCGACTATTGACCTATTTTGTGAGAACTGGGTGATCCTATCTCAAGATCTAACCTGGAAGGACCTGTTGAACAAAACAAAGGAAAATGTCTCCGTTGATGTGGTTTTCGAAGAGGTTATACAGAATGAGCCGGTACCGTTTTCTTTTGAGGAGGCGTTCGGGGTAACTCCCAATGGGGCATCGTTGGTTCGACCTGATGGGTATATTGCTTGGAGATGTGCCACACTGCCGGGGGATGCAAACGATCTAACCAAGGCACTGAAACAAGTTGTGTTTGCGCTGTAGCTTGGCTGTGATACTGCTCGGTTGATTGCGATTTGCTCACATTCTTAATAGGAAAATGTTGAGTGGCAGTATGTCATATTAAGATTTTATCTTATACGTCACACCCGGAGTTCCATATGATCATTACTCTAATCCAGCTTATCGGGAAGTGACAACCCTGTGTAGTGTTACCTGGAGGTCTTGTCGAAGGGATGAATAAAGATAGAAATCCCCGACCACACCACCGTCCTCACCGTATCAACCGCCAAGATGCCTTCACTAATGGAAACCCTCACCAGCAGCCTAAATCACGATGTCGAAAAGCTAACAGCCTACCTCGAAACAATCTCTCACCCACAGCCATCCTTCAAACATGACTCTCCCCCGACCACTCTCCCCGAAAACGCCCCGGACGAAATCCAGCAGATCAGAGAACAAATAATGGATAATGCACTCAATATCTTTCATCTCGCTGCTGGACCAAGTGAGTTTCTGGTCAATCTTTCGACCAGCGTAAGTCTTCGCCCCTCCACTACCAACCACTCAGTATGGAAATCTAATAGATCAAGTACCATTACATAGCCTGCCTAAACTGGCTGACAATGTTCAACATCTTCACTCATATCCCACTAGACGGCTTGATCTCCTACACAGGTCTGTCAGCCAAAGCCAAAGTCCCAGAACAACGCCTAAAATCAATATGTCGAATGGCAATAACAACACACCTCCTCGCCGAACCTTCCCCGGGCTATATATCTCATAGCTCCATCTCCGCACTACTCAACAAAAACCCCCATTACAGAGACTGGGCAGTTTTTATGTGTCAAATGTCTGCACCCACAGCCGCAGGTTTAGTATGCGCGAGTATAAAGTGGCCGGGAAGTTCGGAGAAGAACGAAACGGCGTATAATTTCGCTTTCAATACTGACTTACCTTTCTTTGAAGATTTGAAGAGAAACCCTGAGAGAAGGAACATGTTTTCTGGTTATATGAGGTGTATAGCGGCCGAAGGATCAAGTTCTGGGGTTCGGTTCCTTGTTGATGGGTTCGACTGGGAGGGGGTGGGCGAGGGAGTAGTTGTTGATGTATGATCTTCTTCTGCTTTCTCTTCTCGACGATAGTCACAGAACACGCTAACAAGGTGAATAGATCGGAGGATCAAGAGGCCATGTATCTCTTACTCTCGCTGAAAACTACCAGAACCTATCATTTATAGTCCAAGACTTACCCGAAGTCATCTCTTCCACCGCTAACCCTACCCAGAACCCTAAAATCAAATACCAAGCCCACGACTTCTTCACTCCCCAACCAGTGCTATCCGCAAATATCTACCTATTAAGGATGATCCTCCACGACTGGCCTACGACCGACTGTGTGAAGATTCTGAAAAACATTATCCCAGCTATGGGCCCACACTCCAAAATAATCATTATGGATACGATCCTCCCGGAACCGGGTAGTGTACCGCTTTCGAGAGAGAGGATTCTCAGATCGAGAGATATGATTATGATGCAGGTTTTTAATAGCTCTGAGAGGGGTTTAAGTGAGTGGGAGGAGGTGTTTGAGGAGACGGGAAAGTTGAGACTTGAGAGTTGGGAGATGCCCGTGGAGAGCGTTATGGGGTTGATGGTTTTGGGATTGGAGTGATGGGTTGGTTATACTTGTTTGTTGGTATGGTCTTAATGGTTGATGTCGTTGTCTTGATGGAATACGTGGTATTACTATGACGCTTCACTATCTTCAGCGTTCAATATATATTTGCCGGCTATTACACAACACAAGCCCGTCTGTCTGTTAGTCAGTACAAAACCCTTATTCCGATTCGAACCACTGAAATTTACAGTAAAATGCTGTACATTGAATCTGTATAACCAATTGCACAATATGGAAACAACTGATGTTTGGGACAAGATACATGAGGTTCATTTTTGGACTTGAAGGATGTCTTGATGTACCAAATCTGCTTGTATACTTGGACGTGGAAGTAAAAATAAATATGTATATTATCTAGCAATACATATTATGATACACAGAATCACGAAAGTAAATCAGGTAGGTCTCTGTGAGTTTTTCTTGGAATACCAGAGCAAAAGGATATCATATCATAATCAACCTTCCTACCCAGAAGGAACCGAAGGAAACATACCTGCATCAAATGTGAACCCATTAAACTCGGAGGACTCGAATCCGGATGGCAACTCAGGATCCCACATAAATGACTCCATTCCCCCAAACAGAGGGTCACGGGGAATTTGCACCGGAGAATTGCCAGTAACTCCATCTGGTGCTGGAACAGGAAGCATGGAGTAAGGATATGCCGATTCGGATGACTCTCCGGGGACATATCCAGGTGCAGAACTCCACTGGCCGGAGAGGGTATTACCTCGCTGCATCTCACGGACTTGACGTGCTCTCGTCACGAGCTTGCTAATCTGCCTGACGTTATTACCTCTTCGCTCTTCGTTGCTGGGCTTCCAATGATCGAGTATGGTAGTGACATATTCCCATGCAAGATCACACTCTGGTGACGGGGGACGAGTGCAAATCTCCGACAAGACAAACCCGACGGCATGCCATTGAATGTGGGTTTTAAAATACCAATTCCATTTTCGCAAGGCCGGGTTGGTCAAGAGGAGTGTGGACAGCTTGACTATCTCGATGGAGGTTAGGAACAGCTGGTCTCGAATATCAGATGGGATTGGGTCCTTGTGGCTTGTTGGGTGGTGTACTGCCAGTGACATCCGCGCAATAATGAGACGAGCGACGGTTTCTGCTGCCAGAGACAAGGGAACAGATGGGTCGCAGTGTCTGAGATACCGCTCTTCCAGTAATTGCTGCAATTCTCCCATCAAAATGAGGCGGCTCTCCCGAGACGGCTTTTCCCTACCGAAACCTCTCAAGCTAGCCGGCACGTACCCAATTTTGCGAACCGCCCGAGTGACTTGGCATCGAATCAGACAAAAGATCATTTCTGTCGCTTCCTCTTTTTCTTGTGGGAACTCGGCCATATGCGGCCACAAGTCGGAGTCATTGACATTCAATGGGAGTTTTGTATCGAATACAGCGTCGTGAACAATAGGCTCACAGCCATGGTCCTCAGAGGATCGAGCGTCCAGCAGACAAATATGCCACCAGATGCGGCGACGAATTTCAGTTTCAAATGGCTTAAGCTGAAACGAAGTCCCGTCGCGGTGCAACCCTAGTGCCTGAGCGAGATGGAAAACAAGAGCTGTCATTGACCACACTGCTCGGGTATTATCTTCATTTCTGGATGCAGATAGAAATAAAACCGCTGCTTGGATCAGTACAACACTCTGTGTTGTAAGAAGACCGGCCCGTGCAAGGGCTTGTTCCACGGCAAAGCGGTACTTGGCGAGAGCGGCAGACCTCGATTCCTCCAACAGAGACTCACATTGCTCTGGAGTCAGACTTATGACAGCGGAGTAATAGATGGAGAACATAAGAGCTTCGGTGTTCTTGCTGAGCGAGTCTAACGAAGCGATGGAATTCCAGAACGTATTAATCATGGACGGCATGTGAAAGATCCTCACGAGCGGGGAGACATTTTCTTTGAATACATCAAAGAGAGTAATCAGCTGAGAGAAAGGGGGATGGAAGGAGCGAAGAGAATAGGACAGAGCACGATAACCTTGCAGCGAGGTATCAAGGCCCAGGTTTTGATCGGTGTGATTCGTCGTGGCCCCGGGATTGCGGTCATCTTCATCAGACAATGGCTCACGTAGGAGATCGCGGATTTCCTCAACCTATCTGGTCAGCATGAAGATTAAAACCAAGGAGACAGCGTACCTCATCGCCCAGACTGGCCCAGAACCTGTGGCTTACATACGTGCTCTTTGTGTCGTCGATGAGCAGTCTTCCAAATTCCTGGTCAATGGCGTCGACTGGATCTTCCGAGTCGATCTTACGGCCATTCTCAGTGGGACGATCTTCTGGATCCAACTCAGCACCGAGACGGCATACAATATCCTCCAGTTTCCAGAGGCGTTCCAGCAGACGAGGGTCTCTTGTACCTCTTGGTTTTTTGGGAGCTCGACCTGGGCCAGGAGGAAAGATACATTCGGTCCCAGCACGATCACAATTCGAGCAGGGATGCTGACGATCACATTTAACCTTCCTATGACGACAGGATAAGCAGCTACGGATGTGGGGGTATGGGGGTCTAGTGGAGATGGAAACGGTGGAGGCGACGGGTTGAGCCGACGAAGCTGGGGTTTGCGGAAGAGGAATCTGAGAAGTTGTTCCCAGAGGAAGCGGAGGTGATGAAAGTAAAGGGTTCATTTTGGGGTGCAGGAGAGAAGAAGAAGAAGAAAGAAGAAGTGGAAAGATGAGAAATGGACGAAAAAGGGAAATGCTGGGAAACCCGGTATCGGCCCCGCCTCTCCCTCCCGGGCGAAAAGAGAGTTTTCTTATGCGAGGCCGAAGGAAAATTTTAGTTTGTTTACTTGAATTTGCAATACGTCAGTTACACACATCACTGACTGTACTTGCCCTACTTCCTCTCCCGTGGAATAAGTACACTCTTCATCGCCTTCCGATGCCAGGCTACTGTTCCCTTCGATGAGTCTTGCCAGTTCTGTGCTTCAGGCATTATCTCAATGTCGAAATTCCACAACAGTTTTGCGAGGATTATTCTAGTCTCAGCATGGGCTAACCTATGATGGTCAACCATGGTCAGAACTTAGTCCACGTTACCTAGATCTCTACTACATACCTGATCCCCAAACATGTTCTTGGCCCATAGCTGAATGGCTGCATTACCCCGATATTATCTTGGGCAAATGGACACTTCGAGCCTTGAGCCTCTGGTAGCCATCTCTCAGGACAGAAGTCATCGGGAAGGTAGAAGTTCGAAGACATGTGGTAAGCTGCATGATGATGCACTCCCACTGTTGTCCCAGCTGGAACGAATCGACCGTCGATTACTTCTCCCCTTTCTGGGACGAAACGACCTAGACTTGATGGAGATGGTGAGTGTATCCTCAACGACTCTTTTATGACGGCGGATAGATACAGAAGCTTTGATACACTTGCCAATGTTATTTCTTCTTTACATCTGAATGAGCTGCGTATTTCATCTGTAAGCAGTCGGTATATCTCTGGTTTGCAAGCTAGGTTGTAGACAGTTGTCGTGAGCCATGTAGCTGTCGTTCCAGTTCCAGCACCAATTATGGTGGCCACATTCAACTTCATCTCCAACGTTGACATCCCCTTCTCATCGGAATGTCGGAGGACGTAGCTGAAGAAATCTTTCCGAATATTCAACCTGCCTAATCGAGTCTCAACTTTGGCACTGGTGATGCGGAAATTATCAATGGCTGCATTGGCCATGTGCTTCGGCAGAAGGTACTGTCGCCATGGAAGAAGTCCATAGAATTCCAACGCCTGGAGCCTGTACTAGTTAGCGAGGTCTTACATGGGTTAAATCTAGGGTACACACCAAACCTGAGACTGAATTGATGCTGTCAAGATGTTCAACCAAGGACCTCCATTTTCTCGTTCAAGTGCCCTGGCTGGCTCCCCGCACACAATGTCGCTGACAATATCCAACGTGGTCTAAAACGTTATCCTCAATTCTGGCATTTATGGCGGTCGTACCCATTCAAACCACTGGTTCAGATCCAGTGGAGCTTCACATCTGACTGCCAGTTTCTCCATCAATAAATCCACATACTTTGTTATCACCGAATCATATTCTTTGACTGCTGTCTCTGAAAGGGCTGGTGCTAGCACCCGACGGAGACGAGCATGGTTTGTTTGATCTGCACTCAGAATTGCATGGACATTCTGTGCTGTTAGCGATCATTGCTCCAGTTTACCCTTTTTTCCGTCTAACATACCCTTAATCCTGGCCTACTAAACCCAGCCAGGCAGTTCTTCTGCATCTCAACAGGTCGATGGCCATAAATAGTTTTTAAAGCTGTCTCACTTGTGTATGACAACTGGTCTGGTGCGACACGAACAACGGTTCCGTATTCTCGGTGGAGGTCGATACTCTTCCATACCAGTTTTCCCGTCACTCGATAGTAGACCCAGAAGAGATGAGTTGCTGCCCATAGCTTTGGACCTGGGTAACAATGTAGTGGATGGAAATAGACATTGTATACCATGTGAAACAGGAAGTAGATGAAGGGCTAGATGGTTAGTATATTTCAGCTACATGCCTTGAGATCTTGTATCTTACCGATATTAACACTACTGCTAATAGATAAGCCATGATGCTAATAGTGACTTAAATAATTCCCATTGTAGATCCTGTTAATGGGTCAAGCAATTAGTGTTTGTATGTTGTGCGAACGCTCTCCTTATACGACGACATAAGCGCAGAGACTCACCATTGTCGATGAAATAAGCACCCTCGGCGCGAGATAGCCTAGTCAACCCTAACTCTATAGTAATCGGACCCGACTCGGATGTATTTAATTGTATCAAATCCTTCATCCCACGGTCAGATGGTCCGCGTAGCACTATGCGAGCCACGGAATGGCGCCACTGATATCAAGCTCACCTGTCCGGGACTGAAACCACTGTTAAATTTGGCTTTCGATAAGATGGATGGAAGGAAATCCATAGAACGAAGAAGTGGAGCCTCAAAAGGAACAAGATTCCTTCTGGTCTGAAACGCGGACAGCGAGACGCAAAGGACGAAGAGAGCGAGAGGGACAAAAAAACAAGGGAGTCTGCCTAATCGGTTATCGCACTGCCAAAATGGTATATAGCCCAAAATACGCCAACCTTTCCTTCTTCCGGGATTCTCTCTCTTCCTTGTCACATCTTAATTCCCTTTCCCATCTTCCTTCCTGTCTTGGTTCTTATCATATGCAGACATCCGACAAGATGGCAGGTACTACTGTCACCCTTTCTGCTCAGGATAAGGGCCCTGGTGGCCAGGTTACTTCTCCTGTCTTCGTCCATCCTCTTGCCGATCAGGCTACTGGAAATGATGTCCTCGTTTCTTTTGATGCTCCTGATGATCCTTATAACCCACTCAATTGGCATTTTAAGAAGAAGGTGCTTACTACTGTTCTATATGGTCTAGCTACTTGCTGGATTACCTTTGCTTCTGCTGTCTATACAGCTGCCCTCGTCGAGATTAGCCATGAGTTCCATGTGAGCTTAGAGGTTTCTACCCTTGGAATTAGCTTATTCGTTCTCGGTTTCGCTGTCGGACCAATGGTTTTTTCTCCACTCAGTGAAGTTTACGGTCGCAAGTTTGTGGTGCTGATTGTATGTTACTACCCGCCTGTGATTACACCCGCTAACGACCTCTAGCCTTATTTTATCTCAGCAGTCTTTTCATTCGGTACTGCCGCTGCAAAAGACATCCAGACTGTGTTGATAACCCGTTTTTTCGCTGGATTGTTCGGTTCTGCCCCTGTCACTGTAACCGGTGGTGCTCTCACAGACATCTGGCTACCCCATCAACGTGGAAATGCAGTCGTGGGTTACTCACTTACTCTTATTGGCGGTCCCACCATTGGTCCAATCGTCGGAGGAGCCTTCGTCGCGAGCGGTAAAGGCTGGAGATGGACAGAGTACATTACTGGCATCGTCATGCTGTCCCAGTTCTTTATCAATCTCCTCCTGGTGGATGAATCCCATGCGGAATCACTTCTCGTTAGGAAGGCACGAAGACTTCGTTACCAGGGTAATTGGGCCCTTCATGCTAAGGTAAGCTTCTTTCGGTTGACATATGCCATGGCTGACCTGTGTAGCATGAAGAATGGGATGTGTCGGTCAAGGAACTAGCACGAAAATATCTCGTCAGACCCTTTCAGATGATGTCTGAGCCTATTTGCCTGTTGGTGTCCGTCTACGGGGCTTTTGTCTATGGTATGTCTTCGGGTAGCTTGGCGACCTCTATGCTAACACTATATTGCAGGACTCCTGTACGCTAGTCTCTGTGGTTATGAGGTTGTTTACCAAGAAATTCGTCATTGGGGCCCAGTGACTGGAAACCTCCCTTTCGTCGCTCTATTCATTGGGATGGTCGCTGCTGGTGGTGTCAATATCCTGAACAACCAGTATTACTCCCGGCGCTTCAGAGCAAATAACAGCCGCGCTGTTCCAGAAGCCCGTCTGCCATCTATGATGCTTGGAAGTGTTGTCTACGCTGGAGCATTATTTCTTTTCGGCTGTACATCACCCTCCCTGCCCTACCTCCATCTCCTTACCCATCCCACCAGTTCGTCCTCCATCCACCACTAACAATCGGCAGGGACCTCCTCTCCCAAGATCAACTTCTGGCCTTCGATAATTGCCGTTGTTCTTACCGGATTTGGCTTCACCACAATCTTCCAAGCCACCATAAACTATATTATCGACACTTATACCCGGTTCGCAGCCTCCGGCATCGCAACAGCAACCTTTTTACGTTCAATCTTTGCCTGCGCTTTTCCACTCTTCATTCGTCCTATGTATTATAACATCGGCGTGGCCTGGGGAACAACGGTGTTTGCGTGTGTGGCAGCCCTCCTTATTCCTGTTCCATTCTTTTTCTTCGTGTATGGACGGAGGATTAGGGCCAAGGGCGAGTGGAGTCAGTATAGTGTTTAGACTGCGGATATGACTATCTTTTGTAGTTGTGACTGCGGACTACGCTTGTCTGACTCACTCCGACATGTTGAGTGGTTGATATGTTGATGGAGTTATGTCAAGAGGAGGGTTTGAGAATAGCATTGCTCGGATTCTTATTGCTTTCATGTTACTACGGGGTCGGCGTCATCTAGATGGGTCGATTTGTCGTTGCTGGTTACTACCTATATGTAGGGGATACATATGTGGGCGTTGTATTTGATAGCTTGCCTCTTGGCTTGAGCATTCAAAACAACATTGCGTTGTTATCAATTTAGACGGAATTGAAATTCTTTGTCTGCTACATGGTTCATTGGAGTAGAGGTGATTATGTCGGGTTGGAAATGGCGTCAAAGGTACACCAAACCCTACTTAGCTCTTATCCAGGCTTCGACGTTGGCTTTGTATGTTGAACACATTCAATAATTGACTTGGACTAGAGCATACATCCTTGGGACCAAGGGTTGATGCTATACAAAGCATATTGCTTTCCAAGCGAAAGGGGACCGTGTCTGAATACTTGGACTATCTGTTTGTGGACTTAATACAAAAGTATTGTTAAATGCCTTTATTCTTTTGATATCTCGGGAGTGGATGAAGAGATGGGAAGATGACGGCAGCTAGACTAGCTGACGCCAATGCGGAAGTCATAGGGAAGTACCAATAGCCTAGTTATCCCTCTCCAACGCAAGTCCACTCTTAATAGATGGACTCTCCATGACCCTCCTCCAATCATGAATTGCAATGCTATTCTGCTCACTCAATCGTACCTCCTCTCCTCCCCTAGCAATCATCTCCTTTTCATACTCTCCAACTGCATCCGCCCTTTTGCCCAGCTCCGGAGACACCCAAAAGCAGTCAATCGCCTTCTTAATTGTATACGCATCCATAATAGCATGATTGAGTCCCTGTCCCCTCTGAAATGTCATCGGATGAGCGGCGTCCCCGGCCAATGTCACCCGACCTAGCTTATTATCCCAGCGATGCTCAGGTAAACTGGGATCCCAATTCCGAAGTTTACTGTACCAGACCGGGTGATTTGGTTTCATCCATTTGAAGACGCTATTCCAAGGATCGACGAAGATAGAGGCAAGCTGTTTTTGGTAAGCGACGTGTTCGGCGTTGGTGCGGTTGTTTATTTGTGATTTGGGCTCGGGATAAGATATATAGTGGAAGAATGTCCAGTTCTCGGGATGGTCGATATCATCTCCATCATGGAGACTCAGCCAGGCGCAGTACCCATCGGGATGAGCTGCCACCTGGTATAACGGATTATGCGGGCTCGCTCGCAGAAACAGAGCATGCTCCCGGGTATGCTGTGTAAAGCACATCGTACTGGCGAAGTCAATGGGAGTAACTTTTGCCTTCTCATCTCCGACCAGTACCCTCCGCACTGAAGAATGAGGTCCATCGCATCCCACTAATATTCTTCCTGTATCCTCACACCCGTCCGTGAACTTTGCAGTCACCCTCTCCCCATCCGGAGAATAGGTTATATCACAAAGCTGCTTTCCCCATTGAACTGGGATCCCCGTCATAAGCATATTCCGAAACTTATCCCGCCGAAGACGGTAGAATTTTCTCGATACCAGTTCCTTTATCAGCTCTCCTGTCTGCCCGTTGTACAATGGTAATCTGTCCGTTTCGTGGGTCGGTACATGAGGGTCGACTTGGGTTTCTTGGATATGGGACAAGATATTTTCGGGAACAAGCTCACGGAGGGGAGCAAGGGCCCAGTGCAGGCCCATGCTCCAGTTTGTTTTGCGGGTGTTTGTTAAATCTTGCTCATAAACTGTGTAGGGAATCTGGGCCTGGTTCTTGTTATTTAGCATCCTGTGTATTGGGAGCAGAGCAGACCTGCCTTTTGTAGTCCCTGTGCGAGGGCGAGACCCGTTGAGCCTGGGAATTGTCATTATTGTACTGTCTGAATGGTGGATTGATTAGCCTGTATACCTGCGCCAATTATCAAAACTTTGTTTGTTTCATTCATGCTGGGAGGTTTCTCATTCGCAACCGGTTCACCCATTTTGATTAGGATACCTTTTTTGTAGTTTATCTGGGGGGTCCTTAAGATTCCTGAAACAAAATGGAGTAATGAAAAGCGTGTTTAAACTTGAAAGAAATAGAGTGGCAGGGACGTAGCTTCCATTTTGTACTCCATGCTTTTCTTACTCTGCACGCCTACTTCCAAATGTGAATGATCCAGATCCTCTCGAAAAGCACCAATTTTTCATCGGGATATCTCTTATGCGATCGATGCACTCCGGTAGTGTAGGCAAAAGGCAATCGTGGTAAAGAGCGAAACGTGGACAATGGCACTACTGAAAGACTGTGCTTGGTTATGTAGGCTTCCTCTGTGGTTAAGGTCGGCCAACATTACCCGGCTGGACTCGTTGCACCACCTCTGTCAAGCGTAGCATACGGATATTCTCGGCTTGTGACATGTTCCTCTACATGATACAGAATCTTTTACTACAGGCGATTGCAAGTCTCGGATATCATATGCTCTTATAGGAGACAATAGGGAGATATTCCATGTCCTTACGAGTGCTGAAATACAAAAACAAAATTATAAATTGAATCAACTGTTAAGTGACGCATAATTGCTTGGTCATTTCGCCTGCAATGTAAAGGTAATACAATGTAAACCATTGGCATACATTTCTGTAACCGATTATTCTGGGTACTTTGTATCCAAATAACCATGAGTCTCATTCTTTAAACTGGGTTTAAAATGTATCAAATAAACAGGAATAGATTCTTGTGAGGAGAGGGCAGTGTCAGACAAATACAAGGTCAGATTGATTTTCATGTATTCGACATACCATATATTCCCAGATTCCTTATAGAGTAACGGTCAATCATTATAGATATGATCTGTAGATGAATTATTGACCATAGCAATTTTATACAACCGGGAATTAGGGATGATCACCAGTCGCTGTCGGAGTCGGAGGGACAACCGGGGATTGAGGAGTTGCCGAGTGTGTATGGGAATGGGCATGTTTAGTCTTCGTCAGCTGTGTGTTCCGGCCCAGGGCAATCATCGTAGCAGAAGGGAGATTCCAGCTACGATGACAAGCTGTCCACTTTGGGTCAATTGCCCGAACTTCCTCTGGCAACTGAAGCCAAGGATAATAATCGTCTCGAATCATAGTACATTTCCAGCCTCCCTGGCATTGGTATCCACCCTGGTATACATCCCATGGAACGAGCGACATGGTATAGTTGCCCACTTCATGAGGTTGGAAGTCTCCGAAATTAAACGGGTACGCCGTTCCGATTCCCGGGTATTTCCCGTTGTGGTGGTTACGCATGGAAGTGAGGTGATCTGGTTCAACTGCGATCATCGTACTCGTATGAGTGTCTCCACATTGGCTCGCTGGACCGACTCGGTTGTTTCCCCAGGCTGAAATTGTATCGAATGATATGTAAATGCTTGGTGAAGTCAGGATTTGGCCGTCCACGATCACAGTGCTAGGGCCGCTAGGCGGGACTGTTGTTCCATTTTGTTTGCACAAGTCGCCGTCAGCTGTCGTGACTGGCCAGTAGAATACAGTTGCAGCTTCAGCATTCCAATGGCAGGCCGTACAGGGGTCGATGATGGTTTGGCGCGGGCAACTCCAAGGGCGAATGGGGCTCGCGGTGTCTCCTTCTGGAGGGTCTGGGTGGGCAGAAGTGTATTTTGAACTCAAGCTCTCGTACGTCGACCAAACTGGAATACACACTTTCGTATTTAAAGAGCAAGTGGGAGTATATGTCGGTTCACGGTAGACATCGTCGAAGTTTGTGAATGTTGACATAGACGAAACGCAGGGGCCAGTACCGGGAAAGTATTTAGTGACAGTTTCCCTTGGACCCAAGGCTCGAGGAATGCCATCACAAAGCGTCGTTACCGGGCCCGTATGTGTATCTGAGTAGCTTTCAAGATCGGTTGATGTCCGGCATGCGCCCTCGCTCACGGCGTAGCTTCCAATATATGTAGAAGTTGACGTAGGACCGAAGTCAATTAAGGCAATATCTCGTCCTCTGTACTCAATCCACTCGGCATTGCAGGTCACAACGGAAGCCTTTGGTCCTTTAGTTGGTCCATAGAAGTAGTCGGTGGAGGTTGGCCAGAAGACGCTTGTCCCGTCAATAATCAACCACTGGTCAGAAGTAGTAGTTGAGTGCGTAGGCGAAGAGTCCGATTTGGAAACTTAAAAACTATTAGTCCTCATTGCTGCTTTTTCATCTCGCACTTACCGGGCTTGCTCTGGGCCAGCCTTAGGAAAGAAAGTGCAACAAGAGTAAGTGACAACATTTTGCAGTCTATCAGGACATACTTTCAAAGGTATTGGGAAATCGATCTATTTGAATGTTCGCTCATGCAATCTGCGGGGTTGTTTCAGGGACCAAAATCTCACGGCGACCTGGCATGCATGAGATGTAACCTCAAGCCTGAACGTCGACTGCATGTCAGTGGGCCAGGTCTGGATTAAGGACTATATATACAACGGGATTAGCTTGGATCCATTTTGGCTTCGTATTAGCCTTGGCCTTTGGGAGGTGCATACTCACAGAGGGATTGAGGAATGAGAGGCGATGTATCAAGCCACAAGCCACATAAGACACTAATATGCGCGGGTTCCCGGTTTGTCACCCAGACTTGTGTGAGAGGGTCATAGTGTTGGAGGACGGACTTTCAGTAAGGTCTGTATAATATGGTAAAATATTAAATCCGATATTCGACTCCAAAAGACTCCTCATCGAGGTCTGCACGGCTTTTCTTTGCAGGGAACCGGAATACGAGTCAGATTTCACGTCTCGAATCATTGGAAGCCCAATTTGCGGACTGCAGCGGTCCAGATGAGCTAGGTAAACTAAACAAAGTTGGCCCTTTTAAGGTCCTGGAGAGTTCCTTTAACGACGAATCCTTACCATTGACCATTTTGATAGATGGACAATTTTCAACTTCGCGAGATGAGCTAAATCTCAGCTGTTGGATTTTTATAAACATAAATATACTTCACAAATTAAACTCCATAATGGTTAATCTTGCATCTCCGTTTTACTCATTTTGGGAGAATAAAAACAAGTCCTAGATGGTGATGGGTATTTTGAGGTGGTTCGATAAGCCACGTCGAATTACCGATCCGACGGATAATTTTGGCTCTACATGTATAATCAAACTAGTACCGTTCATTAATATAGTAATGTGTTTATCCGTAGCCGCAAACTATGTGGCTAGGAAGAACAGAGCCAAACGCAAAAAGCCAGTACAAACCCAATATATGAATGAGTAACACATTGCAAGGACTGTTGCGTCCACACTTCTATGACCTAACAAAAACCAACGAATAATCCGATTCATATACAAACCCTGCCCTTAAGAAGATCAGATTTTATGATAATCACAAGGCCGAGGACTGGATGGACACCCGGAAAAAGGGGTATAGTCAAACGATAGGATCATCGGGCATTGTGAAATTAAGCTGCATGTGAGGATATAGATTCGACCCCATGAGTGAAGATCGAGTCCTTAGGCTCAGACTCTCCGGCATGTCAAGCATGACCTCAGACCCAAAGGAGATATCCTGTCCCGGAAATGCCGGAAGCCAGTCATCCAGGAACCGCCAGTCATCAGCCACGAGGTCCCGGCCTGGTGACAATGTAGAAGACGGGCATTGGAATGTACAGACAGATGCATCATCTGTTATCGGGTCCTCACCATTTCCCAGCGTATGTTTTCTGGACGACTCGGACGAGCTATGGGTTTGACTATCCGCCACCGGACTGCTGACAGGGAAAAGTGAATCAAGCTGCTTGCTCACTTGTCTGTCAAGAATGTTCTTTATTCGGGACCGAATAATGTCAATACTCCGATTCAATCCCGGCATTCTAGTAGACGTGCGTTGGAGGATATCGAGCAAAAACTTCAGCTCCGTCCAGACGACCTGATCAGAAGCACATGGTTCTCCCTCCGAGGTTTCTAGCTGATATACTGCGGTTGTTGCAGCTGTATATGTGCAATAACTGTTCATATAGGTGATGTGTTGGAAGCCAAATGTTTTGGTATACATCTTAAGCAGATGGTAAATCGTAGTAGTTGCGGAACGACAAACTTTCCAGCTCTTTTGTGCTGCATCTGAGTCACGCACCTGTCTGCTAACAACATATGGACGATGAAGAAGGATGAGGGTAGTATGGTACATTAAGTTGAGAGATGTGATGTGTGGCGGCGGACTGACCTCGGGGATCTTGTCGGAGGGTATCTCCAGAAACGATGGTAGGGCATTGTACCATTCGTGAAGGTCCTGATCGATCGTCACAAATGCCGACGCCCGGGCGTCTAATGATGAATTCGCGTGGTTGATGGGCTGCGGGCTGTAGAGATCCAGCATCACCCGCGATATAAGGACACACAGTTTGCATAGCTGCATGAAGCAAGACACGACATGCCCCGGGGTTGGAGGGTAGGATGGACGTTCGGTGGACACCTGCTCAGGGCCGTAAAACGGCTCCCACAGATCCTCTTCGGTAAAATCATCCAGAAACTTTAGCGATACGTTATCGGCACCCATGGTGAAATTGGGCATTCTGCCCAGGTACAGGCTGATGTGCTTATCCCAGGCGTACAAACTCCAGAATAAACGTTTTCGAATCTCGACATCTTCCGCAGACAGCGAGGAAGAGTGCCGTTGCAGGTCGTCGGGCGAAACGTGCAGTCCCAGGTCAACGGCCATGCGAAAGGCCATTCCAGAGTAAAGCCATGCTGCTGAAGAATGCCCACAGGCTATATCTCGAGCCGATTGCTGCAACAACGCTTGGATGGTAGGGATGGAGGGCGGATTGAGGGTCTCCAGCGCGAGAAGTGACTTGGCTTCCGACATAAGGCGGTTACAAAGCTGGGAAAATGTCTCTGAGTAGCTCCCTGAATCCCAGAATGCCTCCGGGGCGCAAATAAATCGACAGCTGTGAGCACACAGGACTTTGAAGAGAGTGGCAGACCAGTACTTGGCTTTCTGGCCATGCTGAGCAGATCGGAGCATATCTCTCGTGAAGGCGGGCCGATAGACAAATAGAAAACTTGGATGAAGCCAGCACCAATGCAACTGCAGCAGTATGGCAGTTACATCCGGCGGCACATCAGCCTGCGGCGGTACTGCGCTGGGGTTTAGGAGCTCGAGGTTCTTCTGAGCCACAGCGTTGGTAACAAGGCTATGTCTGATACTGGCGGTAGACTGTTTCGCTGTTCGTGGTTCCCGCGATTTGGGCGTAGAATGTGCTGACTTATAAGATGTGTCCGGTGGGCCTTCGTGAATGGCAGAGGTTTGGTTGTGGTAGCTCAAATCTCCCTCTGCATGGAACGATATAGAGTCCCCGTCGCGCCCGTTGAAGACAGAACTCAGCGAACTCGTTGAAGGAGACGTATCAGAGTCTCGCGCTTTCGCCTCCAATTCGCGAATCCGCGACTGTAATGAACGGACATATGCGAGTGACGGTGCTTTTTCATATTGACAAGTCGAGCCACTGGTCACACAAGCCGAGCATCTGGGGGATGCTCCATCGCATTTCATCTTGCGACGGCGGCATGAAGAGCACACCACCTTTTGCTGACGGACCATGGTGGCAATCGCGTGAACTGTCACTATGCACGAGGTAGTCAAGTACCTAGGTTAATAGGTACTATCTAAGTTAGTTCGAACCAAAAGATGTGGAAAGGCAGTCCACGTGATGTGGGGAAAACCTATGATATG
>MVGC01000114.1:0-58033 GCA_003589665.1 Aspergillus sclerotialis
AACCTCTCAACCTCCTTCCTCGCCTCCTCCAACATCCTCTCCTGATCCTTCTTCTTCTTATTAATAGCCGCAACCCTCTCCTGATCCTTAACAGACCGCTCATCCAACTCATCCAACCACTTCTTCTCCTTCCGATCCTTCTCCAAAATCTCCACATCCTTCGCCCCCGTAACAAGCTGCACCTTCTTCCAAATCTCCGCCACAGGAAGATCCCTCAAATTCAACACCGCCGACTTCTCCCCCGCCTCCGCCTTCGGCGCATACTCGTCATTGATGTCCTTCGCCGCATTCAACGAAGCAGGCTTGCTTACCTGCCCGCCGGAGAAGTAGACTGTTAAAACGGGCGGCAGGTCCTGGTTATCGATCTGTCGGACCGTCATGGGAATCGCAGGGTTGTGGTATTTTAGTCGCGGCAGCATTTGTCGCCAGAAGTGTCGAGACCCTTGGTGGCCCTTGTATATTTTTTGCGCATAGGTAAGATGCAGTCGGCTTATGGGGGGGTATTCCGTTGTTGCGGTCGTTTGGTTCGGGAGGTAGGCGGCGCCGAGGCCGGTGCGCATTGCAAGCATCTATTTGTTGGCCATGTTAGTTTTTGCTTGGTTGATTTGGGCGTGTTTTGGGAAATTGAGAGCAGAGCAGCTAGTTGTATTGCGTGGTGTCCTGTACTGCTCGATCGTGCTTTCGTTCACTTCTGGCTCTCGAAAAGAAAATGCAGATAAATTCAACGCAATGGGATAAAATGGATTACCTTCTACAATTCGAAACAATACCCATTAGCATATCTCCCACAATATCAACCAAATGCACAGACAGATCTCAACTTACAGCTTTCAATTTCCGCATCCTATGGAAAAGGTTCGGCATGGTTGCTGTCTTTCCCGCAAGGATAGTCCTTGCTACTGTGCCGGTATTAAAAACAAATAAATTAAGACAAACAAAACCAATTGAAAGAAGATATTGATTGCGATGCACTTCAATGCATCAGCATACGGCGGAGTTGGCTCGGAAAAGGTGGTTTTGGAGATGGGAGAGGGAAGATTTAATAGGGTCACGTGGTTGGTTGATATTGATATGGAGAAGTCCAGATGGGCGTGTACATAGAAATGGAACATGATTCGGTCAGACTAAACTTCCGTTGCTGAGCTTGAATATTTTATTTATAGATTTCGGGCTTGGTTTATATGGTTGATATTATGATACTGGGTTCAACATTGAATGATTATGTATTCATATAGAATGAGGAGCGCCGTTTGAAATGCAATATACAAATGAACAATCCATACTCCAACCCATGCTAGATCATCTAGTACACAACACCCACGATATATTACACATATTTATACAGTACACGGTGGGACCAACGAAGCATCAGGTCGAGTAATCGTATTCAGGTATTCTTCGCTCCACCTGCTTGGCGTTTCTTAAGTGCTATATTCTGTCGTCCTCGCGGAGGCGTCCGCCGTTTGGCCTTCAACTGCCTCTCTTGAACATGAGTGTAGCACTGGATCGGCTCCCGCCAGCCAACATGCCGACCATTTGGTGTAAACACCTCAACACGAGGCGCGAGGTCTGGATTCGAGAGATCTGCAGCTCGGATCTGCATGGTGAGCTCAATCCAGCCGCATCCCTCAACGAGGAGGTCGGCCGCAAACACCCTGTACGGTAAATCGGGTATTGGGACGCCCTGATCCTTCACTGCCTTCGCTAGACTCCTTGGTAGGTTCTTATGTGTCACATCCCATTTCAAGTCGAATATTCCTGCAGATGACACCGTTTCCCCAACGCCTTCTTTCATAATAACCTTTCCGGGATAAGGCGTTTGCTGAGTCTGTATACTTGCTGCTTTCTCGGTCTTTGTGACGTGGGTTTCTATGGGTACAAAACATGCCGCTGTCAGAACACTGTCCACCTTGGGAGTGATCCTGACAAGGCCGCCTCCAAGGAGAAGAGACTGATCTCCTTTAATCGTTTGACGATCAGGGTTCCGGATGTAGCGTGTCATCGTCAGGTCGCTTTTGTGTTCGTCCTCGACATACCCGTCTAGTCCATCACGGTGAAGGCCAGGCAGATCGATCATCTCGCCTCTTCCGCGGCCAAAAGGAATACGGATTGGTGAAACAGTAGTTCCTGACAATGATGATACAACTGGAAGAACAGGGTATAAATCTTCACGGGGAGCAGGAGGGAGTAATTGATCGGAACCGAGAGCAATATCTGGTTGGTCAAACGGGTTAGAATCCTCCCGACGACGCTCAACTAACTCGGCAATTTTCTCATGATTCCTCGTATCCTTGGGAAAGCAGGATTCAATAAACTGGCTCTTCCCAACATTGGTCTTCCCTACTGTCCAGATCGCTCCGCGCTCCTGTCGGATTGCCTCCTTCAGCTGCTTGACTCGCCAGCCCCGGAAACAACTAATCATTTTCACATTACCAAGTCGTGCGTTTCTTAATGACCTCGGAAGAGCGTCGCGGAGCACGGAGCGCATGTATTCCATCTTCTTGTCTACCAGCTCTGGCTGCGGTGCCAGGAGGTCGGCACGCGTAATAACAAAGGTGATATCTGGCAACCTCTTTCCTCCCCTATATTTCTCTGGTTTGGATCTTCGATTCCTAGACCGTTGCTCTGTTATATCCAGCACGTTGTATATCCCTCGGATAAGGGACATGGGGAAATCCACCGCATCCAGTATATGATAGACATGGTTGAATTTATGAGGAGACTCTTCAAGAAGTTGTCTAATAGAATATAACGTCGGTGACGCTGCAGGAACGGCCTTGTTATGGTGTCTTAGATCATGGCATCTGTCACAGATTTGAACTGGGGGAGTTGATTTCACGAGGTAATTGGTTGCGGTGGTCGTCGCTTTCTCGAGCGAGGCCTCATCTAGCTTATTATTAGCTTCAAGTGTGTAGCCCGGTAAGACAGGCCTGTACATACCGATAGGTTTCGTAGTTCCTTCTTCGTCTTCGGAAGGCGTAGTCAGTTCTTGAATTTCACGTGCCGCATTCTCAGCCTCCGTTTTCAAATCGACAGTCTCCTCCCCCTCATTAGCCTTTTCCTCCAACAGCCGTTTCGTTTCTGCAATGCGTTTCCGTGTCTCTTTCCTTGTTTTGCTGTAGTACCCTGGTTCATTGGGGTCGACTGTCTGCGAGTAGGCGCCGCAACCTGGACAACAGACAGGAAGAGCACTATGTATAACTCCCGTAGATTCTGCACCTACTCTTGTAGTCGATGAAAAATTCCGCGGCTTTCTCAGGTTACCTGGGTGAGCTCGGTTCCAGCTATGAGAAACGGTCGACGCCGCAGGTAGTGATCGTGAGCGTCGTGCCGTTGAGAATCGTCGATATCCGTACAACGACTGTGAAGGAAGGTATCTGGGTCTGAATGCCCTCAAAGTCAAGCACCCGCGACACGTTGACATTAGGGTAACGTTCCGGTATTGGAAGAGTTTGCAGAGGAAACTTGAAGTTTCGGGCTGATAAAAAGTGTTGATCGGCAATCTGATTGGGTGGCGCAGAGCGCAGAAGCTTCGACGTAAAAGCAGCTTCGATTGTAAATGGCATACAATGTATTCCAGTAATATGGATATTTACAATATTACCTTTATTAAATATCATATAGGAAAGTTCATTATCATAGAGTCGATGTATACGTAGTAAAATAAAGAGAATTATGCTTGTCCCTTTGCTCGTATCTTGTAACTGATAAAACCAACGCCATGCCCGTATCCATATCATATCCTGTACAGAGTATAGTTCTGGCTTAAGCTTTCGCCTTCCCTTTTCCTTCGCCCTCTTCTGCGCCATCCTCTTCTTCAGAATCGCTCATAAATTCATCATCCTCGTCAAACCCGATATACTTCCGGGGCGCCGAGTTGCGAGCGGGTTCAGCAGGAACGGGCGCATCTTCCATTCTGTTTCCGTCTTCACTCGCTTCATCCGAGCTAGTCGGCGTCGCCCTCTCGCTATTCTCACTAGCACTCGTACTCGATCCGCCCAGCATGTTGTCGCGGAGATTATCCGTCCAAGCACCATCCTTCATAGCAAGAAGCACAGCCTCACGAGCTTTCTCGTTCATCTCTTCCTTATCCTCCATCCACTGGCCATCGATCTTGTGCTTCCCGCCACCATTCTTCAACTCATCCTGCCGTCTCTCAGCTGCATCTACAACAGCCTGCCATCTGCGCCGACGTTCCTCCTTCTCTTTCTTGTCCATCTCTGGCTTAACAGCCAAATATTCAGCTAATGCTTTCGCTTCGTTAACGGTGCGTAGACGTCGCCCGTCGAGATTGCGACTGGATGCATTGTCGTCGCCTTGGTTGCGCTTCCGCTTGCTGGACATGCGACCACCGGCCGCTCGAAGCTGAGACCCGAAACCTCCCTTTCCTCCCCGTAGGGGTACGCTGAGGCGAAGTGGGAGGAGGTTCGAAGTTGAGGATTTGTCATCGTTAGTGAGAAGAGAAAGGAGGCGTTCGGAAGAAGGGACAAGTTGCTTGTTGTTGGTAGTCGTGAGAATCAAGGATTGGAACGGCAAAGAAGACGGAAGGTATGAGACGACTTTCTCGGTGAGGTCGGATATCGTCGACGTCGAAGGAAGAGCGAATGAGACTGTCGATGGGAGAGACAATCCCGGGAAGGATGAGAGTAGGACATTCACTGGCTGGGATGCCATTTTGGTGGAGATCAAAAGTTCTTCCTCCGTATGTACTGTAACTTAATAAAAAGGAGGGATGGGGATTTGTAGCAAGGTGGTTTGAGGACGAAAACTGATGTCAAGGAGAGGCGTTGGTGATCTGAGGCGATAAGATCGGATGACTAATTACATATACACTATCCCTAATAAGGACTAGTGCACTGATTAGGGTCTTTACCCTAGCACGCGGACCAAACAGGAAATCCGCACTTTTTCAGTTCAGTTGGAGCTCCACTTTACAACTTCCTTCATTTAAATCAACTACTCTCTCCTCGCGTTGTCAGAGCGATTCCCCGAATAGCGCCAGGAACTCGCGACAATGTATGTTGATAGCTTCACTGGTTTTCACTGCAATCCAATGCTGATGTCAATTCAGGCTTATTCCCAAGGATGACCGCAAGAAGATCCACGAGTACCTCTTTCGCGGTATGTTGCCGACGATCCGGTTATAACGAAGGCAAGATAGAGGAAGGGACAATTTTTACTGACTGATATACAGAGGGTGTACTCGTGGCCAAGAAGGACTTCAACCTTCCCAAGCACGGCGAGATTGACACCAAGAACCTCTACGTAAGCGGCTTCATTCTCGATATTCCTATAATGTATTCTGACGGTGTTTGGCTATAGGTGATCAAGGCTTGCCAGTCTCTGAACTCTCGCGGCTACGTCAAGACCCAGTTCTCGTGGCAGTACTACTACTACACTCTCACTCCTGAGGTATGCCATCACCGACTCCGCAACCCAAAATTACATGGAACAGCCATCTAACATATTCACCAGGGTCTTGACTATCTCCGCGAGTGGCTCCACCTCCCCGCTGAGGTTGTTCCCGCCACCCACATCAAGCAGCAGCGTTCTCACGCTCCCCCTCGTGGCATGATGGGCGGTGAGGAGCGCGAGCGTCGTCCCCGTGCCCCCCGTGAGGGTGGCTACAGACGCCGTGAGCAGGAGCCCAAGGAGGGCGGTGCCCCCGGCGAGTTCGCCCCTACTTTCCGCGGTGGATTCGGCCGTGGCCGTGGTGCTCCTCCTTCGTAAGGTGTTGTCCGGTCATCCAAGGGATTTGATAAATGTCGCAGATGCGGCTTTGAGTAAGGCTTTTTGGGGTCGGAAATGGGCTGCATGCTGCGCATTTAATTTTATCCTCTGTATTTAGATGAATTGAGGATTGGACTTTTGTCACTAGTATCATGTTACGATCTGTTACGGTCAATGGCAAAGTCGTTATGATTCTTGGGTTTATTGTAAGCTTTGTTTGGTTATTCGTAAATCCTATCTTCGTACATCCTATGTAGGTATCTGTCTGCCTATGTGGAATTTTATGCTGTGAACCGTTTCCTGTCATATCGAATTACAGCCTGCAGAATGACTGATGCACCGGTGGCACAGTCCTCTGCTGAACTGAACTCTTCAGGATGATGGCTCAGTCCATCCTTACAGGGCACGAAAATCATACTAGTTGGGACTCTCTTAGAGGTGTAGACACTGTCATGACCAGCACCGCTCATGATCGTTCGAACAAGAGACTTGGGATCAGGCCCTGCGTCAGCAACAACTGCATCTGCAGAACTCTGAACACAGTCAATGCAATCTTTGTGGAAGTTAACGGCAGGAGAATCAAAATCCAAAATCCATTCGACCCGGCAGGGTTTCCCAATACCCTTCCCTTCATCTGCGGCAATGGCATCAAATTCCTTCTTCAATTGCGCCTCAATCGCGGAAACAGTCTCTGTTTTGGGACCGCGAACGTCAAGACTGAAACTGACCAATCCAGGTACGGTGTTCACACTTCCGGGTTTAGCTTCGATAATGCCAACACTTGCTAGACCGCCGTGAGATGCTGCCACTTCCCGAGCGCAAACCATCATACGAGCGAAAGCGTATAGTGCGTCTGCGCGATGCTCGAATGCCGTCGTGCCAGTGTGACTATCCCTACCATTAATATTAAGGCGATACCACCGGTACGCTTGGACGGCAGTAACGACACCAACACGTTGACCGGCGGACACCAGGTGCGGACCCTGTTCAATGTGCAGCTCGAAGTGGGCGGCCATTGGGCTATGTTTGTAAGAGCATGGCACGGATCCAACATAATTTATTTTCTCAAGCGCCGACCTCATTGTCTCTGGTGCGGAGGCCGCGGTAGGAAGGGAAGCAACAGTTGGGACTTCCTTTAGATTATGAGCTTTCTCGAGAGGTATAGATTCTGCCCATACTCCAGAAGATACCATGCTGATAGGAAACCGAGCGCCCTCTTCGCTGTGAACGAATTAGCAAATATCTATAAAGCTACTGCCTAAAGGAAAGAACCATACTTCGTCCAGTTCACAACTCCAACACCCCCCTCTGTCTCAAGTCCCATCTCGTCTATGACTTTCAAGGCTTCGATTCCGGACAAAACACCCAAGATGCCATCATATCGGCCACCTGTCGGCTGGGTATCTAGATGGCTACCAATGAATGTAGGAGGGACATCCTTTCTCCGTCCTGGGCGAACAGCAAAAATATTCCCCATCTCATCGACAGTAACATTGCATTTTAGACTCTTTGTTGTCTCGATAAACCAGTCCCGTACCTTTTTGTCTTCTTCCGACAAGGACAGGCGCTGCATGCCGGTATCCGTCGGTCCACTGCATTATATTAGTTGGAGGCAACATATAGACAAAGTCCAATTCCTGCAGGAGATCTATGTAGGGTCGAAAGAGGTGCATGGATAGCGCCGATATCAAAAGGGAAATCTTGATACTCACTCTCCCCATCTAATACCATAACCCCATTGACAACTGTGGTGGAGGTCTCTTGCCAGCCGGTCTTTGTTGGCTCTCAACGCAGATACCTCGGCTTCAGAGAGTTCCGTAGACAACATGGCTTGTCTCCAGGATATTGAAAATGGGCGATATTGAGCAATAGGATTCTTAAAGCGGGAAGTCGTTGGTCGCTTGTAAGGTAGTAATCGGCTTGCTGGCGTAGCTCCAGAGAAGACACGTAAAGCAGACGACATGATGTCGATTGGGCCAAAGTAGGATGGAAAGGTGTAAGCGGGACAATCGAGGACGTTGGAGACTTGGAGTAGACTCGAGTATACCTACCAGAAAAGGCAATCCAGTGGAGAGGCGGGGATATGATAAGCATATGCGGGGTTGTGATACTGGATATAAATCCGATATACAAGGTTTTTTTAAAGCCCAAACTGATTTGACTCCAACATAGTCATGGGCTTTTCCAAGTCTCCAAATCATAGTCACCCTTGTCTTGGTCTTTGTAGACATATCGGCATATGAACTGCGGGTTCCGACTACAACCTGGAAAGCTCCGAGTACCTTAAGCCCATCGGAACACCCGCCGAAATGTTCACCAATTGTAGGAGTACACTAGTTTCCCTCCGGGCCTATTGGAGTGCCAAGCCATGTCTCTTAGTTGAAACACGCGAATCCCATTCTCAACAAATAGGTCGAAAAGAGCTCAGGCAATGAACATGCGACGGCGGCTCGGGAGCTAAGAAACGAATCCCTCTAGCCATTAGACTGGCAGTTTCTTTCTGCTTGAATGAGCGCTTGCTCTAATAGTTGGAGCATGCTGTCTAATGCAATAGCGGGCTGCGCAGGACTTGCGAATATTGAAAATTAAGACTGGTTTGGATACGACTGAAGGATCCACGCACGTTCGACAGTCAATTACCGAGGCTCTTTCGACTGCAAGTAGATAGAGGAGACAAGATGGGATGAGGAGGATATCTGTCTCTTTCTGATCCATTTGTTAAATATGTCAGCTAGACAATGAGCAACTAGATAGATACATTCTCACCTTAATAGTATGTCCTGTGGGGATTGATATGGTCCTCGGCTCGAATTGAGCGCACTTCGGCCGGAGGCAATGTTAATGCACCCGTTGTATGTTAGGTGAAGGTACTAAAGCCATTTAAGTTGTCGTGGCCATTACTATGAGCTATCTGATGGCTCAGTAGGTACATGAATTGGAGCGCTAGTCAAAGTCCTGATTGGGGTAGTCTTCCAATGTCGAACAGCGGGATATAAACGTTCAAATGGTGTGTCAAAAGCAATTAGGAGAGTCAGTCAGTGACAAGAAGTGGGATAATTAATGAGAGAGTCGCTGAATAATGGGAACGAGGAGAGGGCTGCACAGTGCCGCATAGAAGGAACTGAGCAAGAGAAGAAAAGAAAAAGGAATGATGACGACTGTAGGAATCGAACCCGTATAGGCTAAATTCTGAGGTACTTTGGGGTACATTGAAGGGTGATGAAGCAAGATCATCTGAGAGCCAACTGAATAACAACCTCGTATCAAAAGTGTAGTGGCAGTTTCCAAGCTCGGATATCTTCAAAGTCACTCAACAGCTTAACGTGCTAAATTGCTACTCAAAAATAGCTCGTTGAATTAATATATAAACAGTATATAAAAGGGTTATGGTGTATATAATAATATGAAACAAAAAATCAAAAAATAAGACTCTAATCAAGTAGCAAAAAGAAATCTCCTTAATTGGATACCTCCGGATGTATCCAACCAACGATAAAAGAAAACGCCAGGGTCGATTCACTATTCATTAGGAGACTCTCAGAGGAGCGACTAGAAGCGTTTTGCTTTAGAGCATAGCAACCTTAAGAGGTATACTCTGAGATGTCATACCAGGATGCCGAATAATCCACACCTACGTGCACTTAGGTGCAGACCACTCAACCATAGTCTTCTGAGAGCTGGTGATGGTCTTTCCTATAATGAGATTATATACCAACTAATAGTTTGGCTACCGAAGATAGTGGGCTCGTTTGTGCTAAGCAGTGGTTCTCAATGCTGCTCCTACCAAGCCAAGGATGGGTTGTCTTATGACATGTACAAGCCCTGATAGAAAGCCATTATGGTCTCCTTAATTTCGAATATTTGTGTCTGTCTATTTAGCATCTACTCCACCAATCCTTCTGGAAGTACCATTGATATGAAGCTATACTACATCCAAAAACGGTGGTGTCCAACTACCCAAGTGCCTCTCCACGCCTTCAATTCCCATAAAGGCTTTTCTCTTAATCATAATAATCCTAACTTAATCATGTAATAATACTGCTGTATCCCAGTCTTCTATCACCAATTTACCCCTAATTCCTTCTCGAGCGCAGAATGCATTACAAGTCTCAGCATATGACAAGCATCAGGAACACTTCAAAGATTACCAACTGCTTAGTATACCCTCCCTATCAGTAATACAAGGAAACAAGAAAGCAATTCTTATACAGAACCATATTCCAAGTGCCTGTTCAGGCGAGGCTTAGGTTCTAAACACTTCTACACTTCTCTCTGCGCCAAAAACCTCATAAAAACTCCTCTCCATAGACCTTACCACCATACAATTCAGTTTCTTATAACAGGCTTATCCAAATGTTTTCTCCGGTGGAATTCCATATTTTGGAGACCAAAACAGCAGGTCTAAATAAGCTCTATCGGCAATATACAATGAACCGGGGAATTAAGTGGAGAAACAGCCCTAAGAGAATCACTGAAATTAGAGTCTAGCTATTTTGCACCCCCAAGTTGGGTCGGAAGGAAAAGACAATTTAAGAAATTATAATAAATAAAATGTGCTTGGTGTACCATTTAGCTGACCGACACGTTCCTTTTCACATACAACCGCTCATTTGTATCGTTACCAACAGCATTGGCTTAGTGCCCGATTCATTATCCTCGTCGAAGGCCAGCACAACAAAGCCTTCTCACAATGCAAGATGGGAGAGGAGTTGTTGCGAAGCTGCCCAATCTAAATGCTGGCCCGGAATTATTTGCAACTGCTGGCGAAGTCGTGACTTTAAAGTTTGAATTCTGATGCTTCTCCCCCATTGGTTCCGTTACTAATGAGTAGGTACTGTTGAAATGTGAGATACGTGGCTGGCATCGCGGTTCCAGAGGTATATGCTTGGGATGCCAATTTAAACGGCAATCCAGTCGATGTAGAGTACATCATTATAGAAAACGCCAGTGGCGTTATGCTGGGAAATATGCGGCCGACCATGACCCTATTTCAGAAACAAGACTCGGTGGCGAATGTCATCGAAATGGAGAAATCACTGGTTGCACGTTCTTTTGAAGGGACTGGAAATCCTTACCTGGAATCTGACCGCATTGATTCAAGCGTTCGATACATTGATATTCAGAACAAGGGGTTTGTGATTGGGCCGTCGACATCGGCGGACTTTGTTCGCCGTGGGAGTCGTCAATTCCAGCCGAATATAGGGCCCTGTAGGCACCTGTGTTTATGTTTCTAAAGGCTCTTGTTAACTCCTGGTGCTATAGGGACTGGCACAGTTGACTGGATTTTCGCCAAAGTCAGAAGCAAAGAGAATCGAATTCGGGAGCTCGAGTACCTTCCCGTATCGGATGGGGTTTTCGGAGGCCCAAGGTTATACAATCCGACGACAGAGCCAAGGCTCAAAGTTCTGCTTGGTTTTAGAAAGGTCCTTCGACATATTCTCCCACTGCCCTCTGGCTCAATACCAGTACCATGGCACTGTGACATACACATGGACAACATATTCGTTGACCCATAAGACCTAGGCAAAGTGCTCAGTATCATCGACTAACAAGGAGTAAATTTAAAGCCCCTATTCGAACAGGTTACTTTGCTGATAACGGTGGACGACGTCGCTCAAAACGCCGCAGACCTGAGGGAATGGAAACGAAGTGAGGAAGTCTTTCGCGAGCTGCTTAAAGAGCTGGGAAAGAATGTTAGCTGGGTTGACTGGATCACTCATGCTGAATATGAACAGTTTAAGCAAAAGTATTAGAGCGTCAAAAAGCGATCCTTGAATAGGATGCCCGCGAATAGAGAAAAGGGCTAGAGTTAGGGTGTGGCCTTTCGATATAAGATGAACGGGTTATAGACACAGGTTTTCCCATAAGTACACGCACACAGCAAACTCGCGATGCCGCCAAAATGCTTCAAAAATTGCATAAAAAAAGAGAAATACATAAGTTGGGCTATCAATAATAAATTCAAGTAAAAAAAAGAAACAAAAACCGACAACTGTGTCAGTTGAGAGTATTCCAAAGATTGAGGAGAGGAGTTTGTTGGGCAAGCCACGGTCATCTCTGGTAAAAGGCAAGAAATGAGTTCTGCACTAGCTTGTCCCACTCCTGCCCATTTGTCCCGAATTATATATTTATCTACCCTTCGTGTCCAGCCTGACCTGGGTTCGAATCCCCTCACTGCTCCATTAATTTTCTTCCGCTTTCCCGACCCCCGCATCACCACTTCGTTGACTCTCACGAACCTAGACTTTACTGACGTTAATTGCTATCCTCTACTTCGTTCCACAGACTCGACCTGTCAGTTAATTCATTATGTCTGCTGCCTGTATTTTCTGTAAGATCATCAAGGGTACTCTCAACCCCTAGCTCTCTCCCTGATCATAAGCTTGCTTTTTGCTTTCTCCAACTCAGCAACTCCCCAGTGCCTGACACTAAGTAGGCTAATCTTAAAAAAAAACAGGAGACATCCCATCCTTCAAACTCTTCGAAAGCGACAAGGTCTTCGCTTTCCTCGATATCCAACCTCTAAGCCGTGGCCATGCGGTGAGTCGTCCTCTTTGCTCCTTGTTTTTCCATCCACCATCCCCGCATCAGCCGACCGACTTCTGTTCACCTAAGATCACCCTATATACATACCCTCGGGAAAAGACTCACCGCTAACAACGTCTCTCTTATCGAACAGCTCGTAATCCCCAAATTCCACGGCGCAAAACTGACCGATATCCCCGATGAATATCTTACCGAGGTTTTGGTACGTTGAGGAATCCATGGGGTTTAAATACCTGTCGATTATGGGGACCCTGCTGGTAGCCAGATTGTGGAGTACGACGCTAACTGCATATGTGGAACAGCCAGTTGCTAAGAAAGTAGCGCAAATCAGTGGTGCTGAGAACTTTAATGTTCTTCAGAATAATGGTCGGATAGCGCATCAGGTTGTTGATCATGTATGTTTGCTATGTCCTGTCCTGGTGAGGATGGTAGTAGAGCGATATGGCTGATTGAGAAAATAGGTTCACTTCCATATGATCCCGAAGCCGAGTCAGAGTGACAGTGAGGGTTTGGTTATTGGTTGGCCTGCTCAGGCGACTGACATGGATAAGTTGAAGGCCTTGCATGAGGAGCTGAAGGCGAAGATGTAAGATGATCTGATGTGCCTTTGAGGGTGGAATACCCATATCGTTGAACTGCTCGCCTTTGAAGAGAGTTCATTGGCGGCTGGTGAAATATGAATTATACCAACTTACTGGTTATAAATTATATGCAGTTCTAGCCATGGTCATAGCTAGGATTCCTCAAAATCGTATATATTTGATTCTGGCAACAACTCCGTGTCTAGGTGGCATGGCTCTTTTGCTACAAAAAAAAAGCGCTCCATAGCCACTACTGCGCAGCTAGTATTTATTTAGTATATAAAAACAACATTTGACATCGGCCCGAGGTGGGATTCACACATCTATAGGTTTCTGATAGAAATCTATCCCCTTGCCGTTAGGGTACACGGGCTAAGTTGGAAAGTGATTCTTCTATATAAATAGTCGAAATGTAAATTAATCTAAAGAGATCAGCTAGCTAAACTACCTATAGGGCTTAAGGCAAGAGGTCGCTACAGTACTGCGCTAATAAATAGTAAATAAAAAAGGCACGTCAGAAACATGTAAGATCGAAGCTCTACTATTACTTAACTCGACTAGTGCACATAGGAGATATGGCTGCCCCGGAATAGATTTGCGAAATCATAGCGGGTGTGGAAGGTTTGGAGATAATCGGTCTTTGACTAACAATAATGGGGATAACATAAATCCCCAGAGACATGGGTGTTGAAACATCGGAAAGCTGTACCATTGGACCGAATGGAAACCGGACACAGCGTAACAATGATCTTGTGCCTATGGTCCAAGGTTAGATGGAATATTAGATATTGGCCCGTGCTATCATCTCGTCTGACTTTAGCTCTTGGCACGCAGCTCGAATAAGCAATATAGAGTTCCCAAGTAGCAGGAGAAAAGAGGCCAGAATCTCCGTGTTACTATCAAAGACATTTTCGGGACCCTGTATACACTGGGTCGGACCTACCTAGGGTAGCTCCTTCAAATGAAGACGGGTCAGCCAAGTGTCGGAAACAAATTGAAGTGTCAACGCGCGATCGGAATCAACACAATGGCTGAAAGAACAGTACTGGTTCTATGGATCCAGAAAGATGGGTTTTGCCACAAAACGGTTTGGAGATGGTGGGGGTTGACCAGATCACGGAAATTTCCTGGACCAATCCCATTGGTGATGAATTGGATGGCTGTATGGGCCCGGTACAAGTTGGAATGTGGTCCAGAGTCAAAGAACGCCTCCCTCAAGGCCTATTGGATGGATGAGCTGGATAGGAAGGTTATTGGCGTCGAAGAATCAGGGATTTGAGGCCTGGGGAAGCGGGACTGTACTTGGGAGGGGCATATCTGGACATCCATGTTATTCATGCTGCAAGAGAACATCCCCTTGCAGGATGGTAGAGGGACATGAGGATGGGTTGAAGATTATAAAAACAATAAATAGGAATGAATCAGAGTCGAGGTGCAAGAAAGAGAATAGAAAAGGAAGTTAAGTAGAAGGGAAACCGAGTACGAACAGTAAGTAATAGATAGATGTAGAGGGAAAGATATCCAGTTGGCTCGTGCTGAGTTGTTACCCCTCCTTCCTTTTCCTTTGCCCTTCTTTTCTTTCGATTTCTTCCTCTGTACAACTTGTTCGCCTTTTCTTCCTCTTCAATCCCTCCGATTCTATTTTTCTTCTTCTTCTTCTTTTCTCCTTCCCATTTCTCTCTATCCATTTTTCTATTCTCTTAGTTTGAGTTGGAAACGCCCTTCCTTTTCCTGGTTTCTTTAGCTTCGACGCTTTTAGTGCGTGTTATCCCCACTAGGCGTCTCCGCTTTATTGTTTGGAGATAGATCTACCCCGGATTTCATCACTTCAATTAATCCTATTGTCCCCATCCTCTGTGTTTTTTATTTCTTTATTTCCAATGCCGTGTCGCTATTAGAAATCAGTCTATTGATTTGGTCTACTCCATCGGTAAGGCTATGTGGTTGAATGAATCTGTCCGATTAGCTCTCTCATTACTAACAAACAATAACTTCTGAAGGCATATTAATTATATGCACTAGTAGTTCCATATTCACTTGGAGCCTGCTAAAGAATGTGATTGTTGTGCGCTGTATTTTACCAGCATCTTCATACGAATTTCCTTACGTTTGACTGCATACATTTCATATTCCCCAAATTTGACAATGGCGACCGTTGTGGTCCAGCAGCAGCAGACCTTTCGGCATACCACTCCGCCGCCATCAAGCATCTCTCCTGCTTTGAATTTAAATAGAAGCCCATCTCCAGTCCCAAATAAACATCTTCCTATTTGTCCGACTGGTCAATCCCCAGTCGCTCAGTCTGAGCATCTATCCCCTATCCCTGACGGACATGCGCAAACATCTTCGCTTCTATATCCACCAGACAATTTTACTCGGCTGCCAGCTGAGTATACGGTGTACTCCATAGATGCCGAGACCTTGGCTGCTGCGCTTGACCATCTGGCCTCTCAGCCATTGCCAGATCCAAACCATGTTTTCCCTTGGTTGCATGGGCTTCATCCCGAGAACCAATATCAGTTGTGCTTTTTTACAAACCGCAAACGAAACTTTCAGCAACTACCAAAGTGCTGGAGAGGAATAACACTGGTCAAGCTTGGTGGTGATTTGACCAAAGCTAAACTAAAAGGCGCAGTGGCCCCGGAGGAAGTGCTTTCACTTTCTGACAGCCAATTCTTTCTGGCTGATCCACAGGAAGGGCTTGGTATACGTAACTTCCACATACAAACCGCCAAATTGGCTCCATTGTCTGATATAGTAATCTACGCCGAAGACGGTCTCAAAAGCAAAGACCTTTTGGATGTCGCTGGAAAGATTGCGTCCGCGCAGCATGATTGGAATACAAAGAATCGCCCGGGTCTTGAGCGGCATTTTAATACGTTTATTCTTTCTAGTTGGTGCCAACCTACTGTCTCCTGTTCCGGAGATCGCCGCCATCTAACGTTTGCCAGATACATTTCATGAAATAGAGGCAAGGTGCCCAAAACTGGTTGCTATAGACTCTCAGGGCCACCTTACTGGCCAAGTCATGGATTTCTGTAAGTCGCAGTCATCGTTTTTTAGCAGCCTAGCTCTGATGGGTGACTCTAGTTCAATGGGAACGTTTTGAGATGTGTGATATGACCCGTGCTTCTGAGATTTCGGTCAATGTCTGGCAGGGCCCAACTCCCGATCATCTACTACGTTCAGGATCGAGCGAACTAAGTCAAGATGACATGTTCGATTTGCTAATTGAAACAAGCGAGGTTGCAAATATACCAGGGCCTCGAGTATTAGCGCAGGTTGAGAAGGAGCTTGAAAATGGCCCTCAACGAATCGATTTTCCTGCCTCCGGATCATTCATTGTGCCCTCTGATGGCACCAGAGATGTTGAGGATTTTGTGAACATGGTTCGATGGATTTATTACTTGGCGCATCCAGACGAGCCAGAGAATGCAACCGATGTCGATGGCGACATAGCCATGGCTACATTAACCAAAAGACCGCGCAAAATTCTCATCCATTGTCCTGATGGATACACAGAAAGTTCATTACTGGCGATAGCATATTTTGTGTTTGCAGAAGGAGTTCCGGCGCATGAAGCCTGGATAAGGCTTCACTGCACAAAAAACCGCAATTTCTTTGCTTACCCGTGCGACGTGACGTTCTTACGCAGTATACAATGCCGTCTATTGCGGGAAAGCCCTGTGACACAGTCACTTAATTCTTCTCGCATTCTTGACCCTGCTTGGTTTAAGCGCTGCGATGGATCCCTCCCGAGTCGCATCTTACCTTATATGTACCTGGGTAACTTGAACCATGCTAATAATCCGGAAATGCTTTGGAAACTTGGAATTAGGCGTATTTTGAGTGTTGGTGAGCCGGTGACGTGGAGTGAGGTAGATGAAGACAAGTTTGGAACAGAAAACAAGCTACTTGTCACTGGAGTTCAGGACAACGGCATTGATCCCTTGTCCCAGGAGTTCGATCAATGCTTGGAATTTATCCGTGAGTCTGCCTCCTAGGTCTATTTTTGTAAGGCTAGTGTTGACTGAATGGTCATTAAGGGAAAGGGAAATACGATGGTGCTGGCACTCTGGTTCATTGCCGTGTTGGCGTCTCAAGATCGGCAACTATTTGTATCGCCGAGGTTATGGCGACTCTTGGTCTATCTTTTCCAAGGGCATAGTGAGTTAACTCTACGCGTGATTCCATTTCGATGCTGATAATTTGGCCAGTTGTTTTGTCAGGGCTAGAAGGCTTAATGTGATTATCCAACCCCATCTTCGCTTTGTGTAAGTACCTTGAGCATTTGTTCATCAACTCTATGCCCTCCAGCTACCGTGTGACTCTTGACTGTTTACCTATCCAACGTCCGTTTTGCTAACACTATCTGCTGTAATCAGCTACGAGCTCATGAAATGGGAAGAATCGCAGTTGCAGAGTCATGGCCTGCCGATAACACGCGAGCTTGAATGGCCAACAATCGCCCGTGAAATTGCCCTAATGAACAAACCTTACTCGAGCAGATAAGAGAGCAGTGCATGCACAACCCATTGGTTGAGAATTGTCCTCCGAGAGGGCGAACATCTTGCATTATATCATTCTATATCAGAACATCAGTTTTTCTCAGCAAATCACGGTACGAAGATTAATGATGGCATGATTAATGGGTAACGGATGATCAAAAACACTTATTAATGGGCGCCACGGTGTTTTTAATGAAATGGATACTTCGACTGCGTTCCTACGATGCAAGGTTTAGGGACGACTCGCCAGAGGAATTGGCTGAGTCTTTGTTTTTGCCTTTCTATTTGTATGACTTGATCGATCATTGGGATGCGAGTCATATCACTTTGTCCTTTTATTTGATTTTCTCATGTCATGTCATGTCATGCTTTGTGAGACAGTTTCGTCGTTTTCTTTTTTCCATTTGTGTCTTATCTGAGCTGAATTTTTTGAGCTTTGTGGGAGTATAGGTTTATATAGTACTTCTTACATGTCGTTAACATGCTCTTTATAATCGAGTATCTGCGTTCCATAAGAATTGGTTGCCTCGTACCAAAAGGTGCTGTTTTGTGTGTGTTTCCCTGGTTCTTCTATTTTTATTCTTTACAGTATAGCTACTCGACTTGCATGGACCATTCCGTAGAGAATATAAATATGGGGAGGATCTCCAATTTACCCAAAATGGGCGATTGTATTATCAAGGCGCTATAATATACATTTATTTCCTAGGTGACAGGTCCTAATTCAACACCAGTAAAAGACCATAATCAGCATAATCAGCACCTTTCAAACACCCGATACAATCCCTTCAAATCAGCCACCTCAACCACACCTCTAAGAAGTCGCTGGGTAGCTACCAGACGAGCGCGGAGGGAAGGGAAAACCACATGTTCCAGCATTCGAGCTAGCTGTAGTCGGCGATTTTTGATGAATTCATCTTCGGTTTCGGTTTCAGCTTCCTGAGTTTGGGACTGAGACGGACCTTCGGTCTCTGATGCTGGAGTAGGTAGTTGTTCGGGCGTATAGAAGGCGGCTAGCTCACGGAGGAACGTCCGGAAACATTCCTCTTCACTTGTCCAATTCACATATGGTCCCAGTCTAAGAAGGAAGCGAGGGAGTTTGGCTAGGGAGGGAAGGTAGCCTTTAAGTAAAAGCGGGATGGAGAGAAGGGTTCCTTCTTCGGATATTTGGAGGGAGAAGTACTCGTTTAGCATTTCTCGTCTGTCAATGAGAGTTTTTGCAACGAGGTCTGGGGCGTTGGTGAATATCTCGTCTGCTTCGGCTTGGGATTCTTTAGCCGTGTTTTGAGATTGGTGATTTGCTTCGTGTTCTTCTCGTTCGGTATCCGCGGCGATGCGTAGTAGGTCGATGAGTTTGGGGGCTGGGTCGAGTTTTATCATTCCGAAATTGCCAAAGTCTGTAAGTCCGATTTGGTAGAAGAACTCGCTGCATATCAGTCCGTAGTCGACGAGGTACAGCTTTACGCCCGATTGTATGGCTGCCATTCGTCGGCGTTCGTCGACTAGTCCGACATATGTGTGGGATGCTATCATCTCGGTTAGGTTGTTATGCATGCAGGCTCGGACGGCGGCCCGTAGGTTCTTGACTGATGTGAGGGCAATTCTAATGGGTTCGCGGTCGGTTGTTTCATATTGTAGTCCCTCGTCAAGGACATTGGATGGGCTGGTTTCTGATTCTGGGTGTGGTTGGGCTACGGCAGGAGAGAGCATCGAGGTGATTTTGCGCATTTTGGAGTCTGTGCGGACAAGGTTATGTTCATATGGCTTTTTTGTCGCTGCAGGCGTTTTAGGGGCACCTCCAGCACCTTCAAATGATGGACCTGGACCTGTATTGTCTTGACTCAGAGGCTCCATAGTTGTCACGCCTGGGAGAAGGGTCTGTGTCAGGAATGTTCGACTCGAATCGACTTGTGCAAGTTTTGATCGAATATTGCTGCAGATGCTTTCAATTATTTCATCTTCGTTCAAAAAGTTTACTTCCCTTTTTGTCGGATGTACATTGACATCTACGCGCTGCGGCTCAATTTCCAGGTCAATGTAGACGAAAGGGTGACCACCCTTAGGAAGGAAGGCGGAATAAGTCTGTTCGATGGCTCGCTTGACTGCAGTTGACTCCACAGCGCGATGGTTAATAAAGAGAAGGATAGTTGTCTTTTTCACATGATAGTTCGCGTTCGTGGCAAAGCCAGAAGAACGGAAACCTAATTTATCGTCCTCAACATTGAACTCGACCAGTTCATTGGCTACTGAGCTCCCATGGATTTGACGAATTCGGTCGATTGTTCCTGCTGCTGCAGGTGTTGAGATGCTAACACCTGCATCGCCGTGTTTTCGGCATGAAAACGAGACTCCAGCGCAGTGTACCGCGTAACGCCCGACAACATCGAGGATTTTGGCATATTCTTCGCTTGCAGATCTAAACGCTCGGCGTCTGGTTGGGACATTGTAAAATAGGTCTTCAACCTGCATATTGATTCAGTTATTGCGAAATCAAAGAAGAAATGGAACCAACTTACAGTAATTTGAGTGCCCCCACGACCAGCTGTAGC
Source organism: Aspergillus sclerotialis (assembly GCA_003589665.1). Classification (NCBI taxonomy): domain Eukaryota; kingdom Fungi; phylum Ascomycota; class Eurotiomycetes; order Eurotiales; family Aspergillaceae; genus Aspergillus; species Aspergillus sclerotialis. Next base: position 19,915 of record MVGC01000114.1, read on the forward strand.
TTTTGGGGCAGCATTCTGCCCCGGTTTAGCTGGGACTAGATGTCCATCGCTATAGTGGGCTCTCCAGGCGCAGCTTGAGCCAGCTGTTTTTGTGGTAACTGTGAGATGGGCAATGTGGCTGATACTTGCTAACGCTTCTCCACGAAAACCATAAGTGCCTATTGAAGAGAGATCTTCGAATTTTTTCAATTTAGAAGTTGTAAATCTCTCACATAATATGGGAAGGTCATCCCGCTATATTCTGACGTTAGTATATCAAGCTAGGTATCATGTGGCGCAATGACCCACGTCTATGCCATGCCCATTGTCAGTAATCTGAAGGAGCTTGAGGCCGCCCTCTTTAATGAGGATTTCAATGGAAGTAGAGCCTGCATCAACCGCGTTCTCTATCATCTCTTTTAACGCGTGCATTGGAGCAACAATAATCTCCCCAGCCGCAATTTTGTTCACGACATCAGGATCAAGTGCCTGGGGATAATTAGCCGGAGAATAGAATTGGACTCCCTAGCATAACTGACCCTGATCTTCTTTGGTTTTGGAGTTTCATTGTCTTCAGCTGGCCTTTTTGTACCCCGAGATTCGAGAGGATCAATGTCCATTTCGTTTTCCATGGCCGATATGAATAGTGATCTATTTTGACCAGCACATACAGTTAGTGAATGGGCTATTGGCTGTTTCAGATATTCAGGGGATAATACCAGCTCTTTCAACAGTAATCGAAAAATGGGAACAATTTTCGAATAAAAGATGAATCAGGTACCCAATCTACCTCTCTTTTATGGTGACTATGCCGTATGAAAACAAGGTGAATGGGCAACAGTAGTTTCCGGTGGTTAATGGAGGTAAACTTGTGGTCGTAAGCAGCGGAGATAAGATAAGCATCTCCAACATCGTGTGGGACTCTCCAGCTACAACTTGTATTGCAATCTGCCTGTTTCTTTATGTCTATGCCTTTTTTAATTGCTGAAGCTCCTTTGGAGCATTTACCCTCATGTTATAAACATGAAACCATCCACGAGACATTTTTGGGCTGATGAAGAGCTTGGGAAGAAAGACGACGATTACAAGCTCCGCTCCGATAAGCTGCATAGCTGGCGTCCACAGCAATGGCGACCATCTCGAATGCCGCGACGGTTACTACTAATGCTTGCTGTAGCTTATCTCATATATATATTCTTCCATAGTATTTCCACGGACCTTACTCCTGCCGCTGAACGATATAAATACCGAGGAACACAATCGCAACAGAAGAGCTCGCAATGGCCGTTTTCAATATCCACACCAGCTGTGGTCTCCCAACATGGACCTCCGCCGCGGGATGAGTCTCAGGCAGGCAACAGGGACGATTTTTATTATGATGGGCACATTATTTTCAACTCCCTTGGGAATTCCTTGCTACGTTTTCAGAAACAGTCGGATCGCCATTTCGTGAAACATGCGGTTGTCTTCGCAGCTTCTAGTTTGAGAGGTGTTTCGGATCTCCTGCCTCTTGCCTGTCGAATGGCTAATCGGACGATAAACAATGTTCATTTTGTGCTGATGGGCAGGAATGGCGTGTCGATTGAAGGAATTCAGTATGTAAACGGCATACACGATAGTGACTGTCCGGTACACTGGCATGGTACGTTCCATATTAGCAGATTTGATATTCGGATGCTGATAATCTGTTGCCACAGATAGCCGGCCAGACTATGCCAGATGGTCAACTGACGATCGTATGGAAAGAGCAGTGGTAGCCGGCTTATCATATGTAGAGTCTTATATTCATCCAGACGCTATAATCACGCAGGGTGAATCGTTGGAGGATGCGTTCTTCTTGAAAGGAACGCAACGGAAGACACGAGATAATGGTGTTCCTTATATCGTTCTTCCCAGCTCGTCAACGAACCTCATATGGCTATCCACTTTAGATAGTACTGCACTTCGAGGTAGTTATCACACCATCTCATCTATTGGCACACATCTACTAACGGCTCTTGCAATAGTTTGGAACGATGTGCGAATTGAGATTTTATTGCATGCTCCTGCAGAATCGTCGGGGTCATTGATCCGACTAATTAAGTCACTTGAAAATGCAGACTATCTTGGATTACCACCTACGTTGACCATTGAGCTTCCTCCACGTCCTGATCCGCATCTGCTCCATTTTCTCGAGAAAATGAAGTGGCCGCTTCATTTATCAGGTAAAGTTACCGTCCGACGTCGTGTACGACCGCATGCCATGAACGCAGCAGAGTCCGCTCTCAGAACAACAGAGGCGTTCTATCCTAGAAATCCTAACACATCTCATTTACTGCTCCTCTCTCCGCAGGTAGAACTGGCACCCTCATTTTATCACTATTTGCTTTATTCGTCGCTCAAATATAGGCGATCATCGCAGGAAGAGACATCGTCTAAGCTCCTTGGCATTTCGCTTGAATTGCCATCGTCAAAGCCTACGGATAACAAACCCTTTACTGCTCTACGACAAAAGGAAGCAAATAGAGATATCAAAACCGAAGGAACACTACCTCACTTCCTGTGGCAGGCTCCAAACAGTAATGCAGCAATGTACTTTGGGGACAAATGGGCTGAGTTTCACTCGTTCCTCTCTACTCGCCTCGCTATTCAGGAAAAGGAGACCGGGACAGCTTCCCATGAAGAAATCATCTCCAGAAAACGTCCTACCCTAATGGAATTTATTCTCGAGTTTATCCGTGCGAAAGGGTACTACATGCTATACCCATCATTCCCTCGTAAAGGAATCTACCCTTTGGCAACAGTTCATAAAGAGTTGTATCATTCTCCAGAAGAATTTTTCCATTCTGATTCTTCGAATTTACTTGAAACGCCTGCTCCTTACGTTGAGGGCCTGGCCGAACCTCTCACTACTGAATTTGTTGGGGAGGCTGAACCCGGTGAAAGACCATTGAGTCAAGCGTCGACAATAATCCCCCTGTTGGCCGAATATGAGGCAGGCCTCCCAGAGATTAGTACCCTACCTTTGCTATCCTATCGCGGAGAAAGACTATCAAGTGAAATCTACCGGCAAGACACCGAAGAGTATGCAAGGAAATTTAGAATCCGCTACGGAGGCTGCCATGATAGCCACTCCGGATACCAAAATTCCTATGATCTGTTTTGTATGAATGAATGACTATATAACTTGATGAAGATTTAACAGCAGCCTTCCTTGTGACTGTATAATTTTGAGGGGCCTTAATTTTGTTTTATTTTATTATTTTCTTAGAACGTTATCTTGGTGTTTTATAGCGATTATTGATTTATACTTATTCTGCTACAGAGACAGAGCTGTTATCTTGAGACCCTGATATATATATATATTTATAACTTTGTTTACCGTAGTAGATAGATTGCGAAGAATATAGTTGTTATAGGCTGCGAATGTTTAAACCCCATAAACTATACATACTATCAACAATCACTATAGCTGTACTGTACGAAATCCATTTACAATCTGTTTACAATAATGACGAGAACATACTCGGTGAAGATGATGTTCATGCTGGGTGAAGCCGATGGAAGCTCAGATGGATTACATAAGCACAAGCTCCACAGGAACGCAACGCCGATGAGAGCGAGAAGAGCTACTCTCTTCTTCTCTTCCTTCCCAGGTCCCCATCAACAAGCTTATATTCTTTTGTTTTTCATTGTCATTGCCTTTATACATCTAACGTCACCTGTTTAATTTGTCAATTTTTTCCCTTCACCGATTTCCAGTCACCTCTCGACCTACTCGCCAGATAACCGTCAGAAATGGCGAAAGAAGGCGATCGGTCAACTGCCGCCGACAAAGGCAAGGGCAAGGTTGACGATGTCAAGGATTTGCCTGGTGGAAAGAAGCCCCAGAAGGATGACAAGTCAGCAGCAGATGGAAAAAAGAAGGGGGAAGAACCCAAGGAAGGTAGGTTAACTGCGCCGACTGCCGTTACTCATCAGCAGACACCATGCTCCGATCGAGATGCTGATAGATTAATTTATGTAGAAGAACTTAGCGAAGAGGATTTGCAGCTGAAGACTGACTTGGAAATGCTTGTGGAACGGTTAAAGGTATGTTGCCAAAGCTGTTTGTCTCATGAGGGTGATGACGTTAATCTGTCAATATCATCACAACAGGAACCGGACACGTCGCTGTACAGTGCCGCTTTGGATGCAATCAAGAATTATATAAAGACGTCTACCTCCTCCATGACAGCCGTCCCCAAACCTCTGAAGTTCTTGAGACCTCACTATGATGAGTTGACCGCGGTCTACGATAGCTGGTCCGCTGGCCCAGTGAAGGTTGGTGTGCATTCCTGATCATCAGCCAATCTGTGCTAAACCATAAATCTAGGAGTCGCTGGCCGATATGCTTTCAGTGCTCGGAATGACCTACGGAGACGAGGAGAAACTTGAAACGCTCAAATACCGCCTTCTTACCAAACCGACAGATCTCGGTTCCTGGGGCCACGAATACATAAGACATCTGGCGCTGGAGATCGGACAGGAATACCAGAATAGGTTGAACGCGGAGAAGGAAGTACAAGACCTCGTCGATCTTTCATTGGCCCTGGTTCCCTACTTCCTGAGCCATAATGCTGAGGCTGATGCCGTTGATCTTTTGAGTGAGCTCGAGATCATCGAAGAGATCCCGCGATTCTTAGACGAGAACACATACTCGCGTGTTTGCTTATACATGGTTAGCATGGTCAATCTTCTCACATATCCCGAAGACCAGCAATTCCTCCGAACCGCCCATGAAATCTATGTCCGCTACAACGAGCTCTCTAAAGCAGTCGTATTGGCGATCCGGTTGAATGACATTGACCTTATCAAGAAAGACATGAACGCTACCGAAGACATGTCACTGAAGAAACAAATGGCATTCCTGGCTGCTAGACAACAAATATGGCTTGATATCGAGACCGAGGATGAGTCTTTGGCGGATTGTCTGAATAACACCCTGATCCCCAAGCACTTCAAGTCACTCGGCAAAGAACTTAATATACTCGACCCGAAGATGCCCGAAGACATTTACAAAACGCACCTGGAGACAAGTCGTGGAGCAGGATTAACCAATGTTGACTCTGCCAGACACAACCTTGCTAGTGCATTCGTCAACGCCTTCGCAAACGCTGGGTTCGGAAATGACAAGATGATGCTTGTGGAAGGTGATAAGGGCCCATGGGTTTGGAAAACCAAGGATGACGGCATGCTGTCGACCGCAGCGTCAATGGGGATGTTGCTGCACCGGGATGTTGAAGTGGGTCTGGACAAAGTCGACAAGTTTACTTACGCCTCAGAGGATCAAATCAAGGCCGGTGCACTACTTGCTATTGGTATTCTCAATTCTGGTGTTAGGATTGACTCCGACCCTGCCTTGGCCCTCTTGAGTGATTCTGATAACCTGGAAGCCAAGAACGTACCGATGCGAGTCGCCTCCATTATGGGCCTTGGCTTGGCATACGCCGGCTCCAACAAGGAAGACTTGCTTGATGTCCTGCTCCCTATTGTGGAGGATGTTTCACTAGATATGCAGCTCTCTGCAATGGCAGCTGTTTCGTTGGGCCTCATTTTCGTTGGATCCTCAAACCACCAAGTCAGTGAAGCTATCGCCACTACCTTGATGGATGAGGAGAGACAGAAACAGCTTAAGGATAAGTGGACGCGCTTTATGGCCCTTGGCCTGGCTCTTCTGTACTTTGGTCGTCAAGAAGAGGTGGATGTTATTCTGGATATCCTCAAGGCTGTCGATCATCCGATGGCCAAGCCTACGTCTGTTCTTGCTTCTGTCTGCGCTTGGGCCGGAACGGGTACAGTGTTGAAGCTTCAAGAGCTTCTCCATATCTGCAATGACATCATCGAGGAGAAGGATGAGAACAAGGGCGATGAGCTTGTTCAGTCGTATGCCGTCTTGGGCCTGTCACTCATTGCTATGGGCGAAGATGTCGGTCAGGACATGATCCTACGACAGTTTGGTCATCTCATGCACTATGGTGCTAGCAACATTAGGAAGGCTGTTCCCCTCGCCATGGGCTTGATCAGCCCTAGCAACCCTCAGATGAAGGTATATGATACCCTCTCTCGGTACAGCCATGACAATGACAACGATGTTGCGATTAATGCTATTTTTGCCATGGGTCTTTGCGGTGCTGGTACAAATAATGCCCGCTTGGCTCAATTGCTTCGGCAGTTGGCAAGCTACTACCACCGCGACCAAAACTCGCTATTTATGGTCCGCATTGCCCAAGGCTTGCTCCATATGGGCAAAGGTACCATGACACTTAACCCGTTCCACACCGACCGCCAGGTTCTTTCCCGTGTGTCAGCGGCAGGCTTGCTTACCGTCCTTGTGTCGTTGATTGACAACAAGCAATTCATTCTCGCGGAACATCACTATCTCCTTTATTTCCTCATCACTGCCATGTACCCACGATTCCTCGTCACTCTTGACGAGGACCTGCAACCTCTGACAGTAAGTGTGCGCGTTGGCCAGGCTGTGGATGTCGTTGGTCAGGCAGGACGACCAAAGACAATTACCGGATGGCAGACACAGAGCACGCCGGTTCTCCTATCACATGGTGAGAGAGCAGAACTAGAGGATGAGCAATACATACCGCTGAGCAGCACCTTGGAGGGGTTGGTTATTCTACGCAAGGTAATTACTTGATCCCCGTTTTATATGAGTAAAGAGCTAACCTAGTGGTACAGAACCCCGACTGGGAAGAAAATGCATAGATGAACGGCTCTTTCTAATGTGCTTATCAGTTAGAACAGTTATAGGGAAATATAGCGCTCTGTATTGTTGGATCTAATGTATTCAGAATTAAGTCAGGAATATCATCATTCTTATCTAAAATCGCTAGTCGGCTGAAATTTCAAAGTATTGTATATAAGTAGAGGTGGATTTAAGCAGGTTATCTGGATAAATTTCTGTCTTATAAGCCATAGGTCCTAGAATAACCTTGTTTAAAAAAGCGATGCTATTTGGGACCTTGGGCAAAGACAAATGTTATCCAATTAGGAAATAGGGCATAGGGCACAGGGAACGTAACTTTTTTCTCCGCAGTTTCCTGCAAAGATACAGACCAGTAACTCAACGTCTAACCCTTCAGCCTCTCATTTTGAAAAAAAAAAAAAAGAAAGAAAGAAAGAAAAAGGGGCACATCAGATATGAGGCTTGATCCAAAGGCAATTCGCTACCTCACATATGAGGATTTCCGTGTTCTTTCTGCTGTATGCTTTGCCCCGCAACTCACCCCGCCGCGATCAGGTCGCAACCGTTCTTTCTGACAACTAACAAGCATCTATTTTCTAGGTGGAAGCAGGAAGTCGTAATCATGAGATCGTACCGACACCGCTGATTGCGCAGCTCTCTGGCCTTCGTGGTGGCAGTGGTGTTCATCGGTGTATTTCTAATTTGGCTAAGGCTAATTTGATCGCGAAGGTGCAGAATGCGAAGTGTATGTCTTGCTTGGTTTCTGGATTTCTACATTCAAAAGCCCATATGGGGTTCCAGAAAGAAAAGGTTGTGCTAACCTGGGGCTCTGATGATAGATGACGGGTACCGGCTCACCTACGGTGGTTACGATTATTTAGCTCTTAACGCGCACCAAAAGAACAAATGCATCTACTCGGTCGGTAATCAGATTGGCGTCGGGAAAGAATCTGATATCGTGGTTGTTGCGAATCACAAGGGTACTCAGCGAATCCTGAAAATCCACCGCCTAGGCCGTATATCGTTCCGATCGGTAAAGAACAATCGAGACTATTTGCGAAATCGGAGTACCGGATCGTGGATGTACATGTCGCGACTGGCCGCAATGAAAGAATACGCGTTTATGAAAGCTCTGCAGGAAAACGGATTCTCAGTTCCCGAGCCGATAGCGCAGAATAGACATACGATTGTGATGGGGCTTATCGATGCGTTTCCTCTTCGTCAGATCTCGAAAGTCCCCGATCCCGCCTGGCTATATTCAGAATTGATGGAAATGATATTACAACTGGCGCGGTTTGGGCTCATCCATGGTGACTTTAACGAGTTTAACATTCTTATCAAAGAGGAAGAGGATCCGAAGGCGAAGGGCAAAGCTCCGGCTAATGCGGACGACGAGGGATCAGAGAATATTCGGCTGGTTCCGGTTCTTATTGACTTCCCGCAGATGGTGTCGGTTGATCATCCCAATGCGGAGATGTATTTCGATCGCGATGTCAACTGCATCAAGCGTTATTTCCAGCGCAAGTTTCACTTTGTCAGCGATGTGCCGGGGCCGTTCTTTGAGGAAGCGAAGAAGCGGCTCCGTGAGAATACTAGTAAACGACTAGACGTGGAGGTTGAAGCCTCTGGGTTTTCGAGAAAGATGGCGCGTGAACTCGATGCGTATATGAAGGAAGTTGGAGCTTATCCAGGTGGCAAGGCCGATGGAGAAGAGGGAGAAGAGGATGAGGAGGAAGAGGATTATTCGGGATCCGAAGCTGAAGGCGAAGAACGCAATAACGAACAACCAAGCGCCAAGCAGATAGAAGAAGTTGATGATAGTTCTCGAAGGTTGGAAGGGCTTCGAGTATCTTAATCCTGGAAGAACCACTTGGTTCATGAAGATTAACAGTAATGACTCTTATGAAAAAGGCATCTTAGATTAATGGTACTCAGCTATTCCTCGTGCTCAAAAACTAAATCAATGATAGAGGGATTATTTTAGTAAAGGAGAAGTAATTTCTGGTATTGTCAATAGTTTTAGTCTATCTATTCCTGATGCTGCTGAAAAAGTCCGGCACGCAAAGCGGCCAAACCCGCAATTTTCCTTTTCGGAGTATCGAAGACTTCCGTCCTCTCTCAACACAACCACTTACACTCATTCAAGTCTCCCAATTCATTCCCACATCTTGCTAGCAAACCAAGCAAGATGGTCAGAGAAAAGATGGATAAGTTGGCCAGAGCGGCCTACTTCAGAGATCTCCACAACAGAAAAATTGAGCTCAGCAAAAAGCTCAAGAACAAACCTCGCATGAGAAGCATTCACAAACCCCTCAGACTGCCCTCAGATTGGGTAGGGCCCTGGGAGTCGCTTAAAAAGCGGAAGCAAGTATTTCTGTACGGCTCATCCATCTATACACCCCAGAACCCAATTCGATCTCGTAGAGAGGAATCGGTCGAGAATTGACAAAAGCTAATCCTTTTTGATCGAAACAGGCCGGACTTCACTATCACGTTAATCCGCACCCCGTTCCTTCCTCCACGCTACGCTTCTTTCTACGTTCCGCTTAATTTCACCAAACTTGATATCCGCGACTACCTTAAGCGAGCATACGGCGTGAAGACCTTACGTGTTCGCTCGTATGTCGAGCAGCAGAAGATTACTCGGGTCAGCAAAGATGGACTTTCGCACGGGCGATTGCGGAGACCGAAATCGAGGAAGAAAATGACTGTTGAATTGGTAGAGCCGTTTGTGTGGCCTGATCCGCCTGAGGATTATTCCCCGTATGTTTATGTTTATGTGCCTTCTTTATCTCTTTTAGTGCGTTTTGCTGCATGGGATCTGCGGAAGCTAATATGCGTTTTTTATATCGGTGCAGATGGGACCGGGATATATTCCTCAATAATAGAAAATGGCAAGACGAATATCGGGATGTACGGGGCCAGGATTCATTTAAGAAGCCTAATCCCACTGCGAGGACGACTTTTACCGAAGCTGCGAAGGAGATCCTGGACGGTAAGAAGGTTTGGAGACCTACTTGGCAGGCTTTGGGGCTTAACTATGATCGGACTTCTGTGGCCAACAGGTTTGGTGGAAATGGTTCAGACTCGAAGTCGGAGTCGAATTCGTCGTCGTCTGGTTGAGGTATCTGGGTTTTCGTTTTGTGATCTGTATTATACACTTTGTTATATAGATGTTAATTTATTTATGGGTTCGGTTACGGATATGTATTGAAGTGGTATGTATTTGATATGGAGTATTTACACATGCAGAAACGGATGTGCAGGTATATTTATTATATCAGTCTCAATTAGGTTATAGCGCTATGCAATAAGGAGTCGAGAGGTGAAACGGAATAAACTAGAACAATATAAACAAGGAAGATTGCCAATTAACCAACAAACACTGCCGTTGAAAGTGGCGCTGAACTCAGCATTTCTACAGCCGGCTTTCAACAAAGTTCATATGGTGTTGACCAGGCCAGTGGGCGTCAGGCCAGACCTGTCGGATCGCATCCCAAATATGCCTGCGTGATGTTAGTGATGCAAATTGCAAAGAAGAAAAAAAATAGAGTGAGCTTACTTCATGTATACAATCTCCAGGCCATCATGGACCTCCTGCGGTACATCCTTGACATCCTTCCTGTTGGGATAAGGGAGAAGGACAGTCTTGACGCCTGCACGCAATGCGCCAATGAGCTTCTCTTTGATGCCTCCCACAGGCATTACCCTTCCTCGAAGAGACACTTCGCCAGTCATGGCAATTTGCGGCGGCACAGGCTTGCCTGTGAACAATGAGATCAAGGCAATTGTGTGCGCAAGGCCGGCTGAAGGTCCGTCCTTAGGAATCGCTCCAGACGGGCAGTGGACATGCAAGCTACGGTTCTTCATGATGTCTTCGTTAGGGTCAGGGGACAGACCAAGCTCGAAAGAATGGGCTTTGACCCAAGTTAACGCCACTTCCACAGACTCCTTGAGGACATCGCCAAGCTTGCCCGTCAGCTGGACGCGACCATTTCCTGGCATATCAGCAACCTCGATGAACAGGATACTGCCCTGGCCTCCGGTGGAATAGGCAACAAGGCCGGTGACAACACCCGCGCGGCCGTGTTTCTCAGCAATCTCCTCGTCAAAACGCTCAATGCCGAGAATTTCCTCCAGATCATCGATGGTGACAACGGGGTTATAAGCATGGAGTTTGCCTTCATCTCCTGCGTCGGCGAATTGAACCGCCTTGTATCGGCAAACTGATCCGATTTCACGCTCAAGATTGCGAACACCGGATTCACGGGTATAAGAAGTGATGATCTGGTCAATGACCTCATCTGACAAAATGACTCGCCCTTCAGAGAGCCCATTGGCTGCGATTTGCTTTGGAACAAGGTGTCGCTTGGCAATATGTCTCTTCTCGAGAGTTGTGTAGCCAGACAACGAGATAGTCTCCATACGGTCGAGGAGCGGTGGGGGAATGGTATCCAGGGAGTTGGCAGTTGCGATGAAGAGAACCTTGCTTAGATCCAGTGGAATATTGATGTAGTGATCTGAGAAGGTATGATTCTGTTCCGGATCCAAAACCTCGAGCATCGCAGCAGACGGATCTCCCTGGAAGTTTGCGCCACCGACCTTGTCGATTTCATCCAGTAAGAAGACGGGATTTGCCACACCAACCTTCTTGAGGCCATTGACAATCAACCCAGGCATCGCAGCAACGTATGTCCTCCGGTGGCCTCTGATCTCAGCCTCATCTCTAACGCCACCAAGAGAAATCCTGTGGAATTTACGACCAAGAGACGTGGCTACTGATCTAGCAAGACTAGTCTTACCGGTTCCCGGGGGACCGACAAGCAGTAGGATTGGAGATTTGTCAGTCATACGTTTGGAGTTGAGAAGCTGCAACTTCGCATCGATAGCAGCCTTATCTGCCTCAGACACCATTGGGGCACTCTCCTCCTGAGTTTCTTTCGAGGCATCAAGATCTTTGGTTAGTGCGGAGATTTGTTGTTCAACATCCTGGTTTGTGGACTGTTTCAGTCTGAGGACAGCTAGATACTCCAGCAACCTCTTCTTAATTCGTTCCAGCCCGTAGTGATCATCATCTAGTTGTTTCCTCGCTCTCTTCAGGGTCTCAGGTCCAAGCTGGTCTTCGGTGACTTTAGTCCACGGAATCTCTGCAATGTTTTCCAAGTAGGTGCGGCAGACACCATACTCTGCGTTGGCAGGATTCATTTTCCGCAGACGTTTCAGCTCCTTGTCAGCAACCTTCTTAGCCTCCGGGCTTAGTTGTGCTGCCTCAAGTTTCTGCTCCAACTCATCGACCTCATTTGGCTCTTTCTCCTCCCCGTCAGTGTTCCGGCCCCCTGCATTTCCTGGAGGGGTTAGGCCATTAAGCCCAGCCATCGCTCGCCTTGCTAGAAGTTCGCGAGCACGCGGGTCAAGCTGGTTGATGTCGAAGCCAGAGTTCGGAGGGAAAGTGGTCGTAGAAACCGAGGTGATCTTAACACTGCTCTTGATGCTTTGAACCTGCCGGGTAAGAACGTCGACGACTCTTTCCAGTCTGTCTTTAAGGTTGAAGGAAGCCAGAATCCTAAGTTTCTCCTCAAAAGTCGAATCCGCGATATCTGCCATGAAATCGGCAAGTCTTCCCGCATGTACCACATCTGTCCTGCTCAAGTACAGCTCAAACTTGCGTGCAATAATCGGCGATAGACGTGTTGTAGTAGAAGGCAACAGCGATGAGAGTCGAAGCAGTGCAAGGAGTTCTCGAGAGAGCTGCCTTACCTGCTGGAACAGTTCAACAGTCTCGGTGTCCCTGGAGGCAGTTTCTAAAGCCAGAACCCGTTAGCCGTTTTTCCATTTCCAAGACTATACGAATCGCTTACCTTTCTCCTCATGAAGGACAACTTCCGCTTCGAAAAAGGGCCGCTCCTTCAAGACCCGCTTGACTGAAAATCGCTGGATACCCTGAACAAGAAGGTAGGGCTCAGCGAAAGCGCGACGCTGAATCCCAACCACTTTGCCGAGGGTCCCATAACCGAAGAGATCCTCCGTTCTCGCCTGTCCTGCATCTATGGAATCGTACTCGTCCTTTTGCTCATTACTCAATTTCCCATCCTCGAGAAGATTCTGACCATCCTTGCTGAGGAACGGCGAGCTAAGCGGGACACAACCAAACGTGATGGTACTTCCATCCCGCTTGCCAGAATTCGTCCGCTCAAGAAGCGTGGATAAGAGATTGGCGAGATCAGGGCGATTGGACACAGGGATCCGTAACGAAACGCCTGGAAGGAGGACAGAGCCCTTGGGAAGTGGGACTAGGGAAACCTTGGTGGCTTTGCCGTTGTTGGAACCCATGTTCGACTACCCCGGACAGACTGCCAGATGAGGGTATAGATTGGGTACCAAGAACAAAGAGTTGATATTTATCTCAGACGACAGTGAAGGTGATAGAGAAGAAGAAGAGTGAAGCGAAGAAGCTAATCAGGGGAGAGGATGGATTTAAGATGAGGAGGCAAAAGGTTCCAGAACCTCATGGATAAACTCCGTGACTCTGGGGAGGCGATCCGATCAGGTTATGGTACTTAGTTCAATCCGGGACCGAGGTTACTTGACTGTTTACGTCAGTCGCAGATTGGTTCATGAGCGCGCGGAAATGCGACCATTTGAGGTCATTGATGAGCGGAATACTCTTTTAGATTTATATATTGACATATTAATAATAAAACTAGACAAAAAATAGTGGAATATCCCAGTCAACCAAGCATTTGTTCTTTCGAGTGCCTGAATTAATTACGGTCTCGTGATCCCGCGGAAAATATCGTACCGTACCATACAGTAAGTACTTACCGTACCGTACCGTACAATCCTGCTCCAGAATACTCCGATGGTCTGCAGCATCTTGACCATATCAAAGACATATCTTTGACACTGTCTCTTTGCCTCGACTGATAGTCTATCGATCAGTACTTTGTTTCTTCAGTCCAGTCTGAGTCGAGGCCAAAATCCCAAACCCTACTTCTCACATTTCCCTGCATTAACATCAAAATGGCCGCTCCCCCGCCTCCGATATCATCCCACGCTGCCGCCGACCCCTCAGTCAAGAAAACCTTCGTAATAGGAACCCGGCAATCTAAACTTGCCCTTCTCCAAACAAACCTGGTGCTCTCGGAATTGAAAAAGTCATGGCCGGAATATTCATTCCAGATTCTCTCAAAAGAAACCGCAGGCGATCTGAACACGACTATTGCTCTTCGAGAATTTAATACCAAGAATCTCTGGACGGAGGAATTGGAGCAACTTCTGGTGGCCGGAGATGTCGATATCATTGTACATTCGCTCAAGGGTAGGCTTTATATTTTCTTTGCTCTTTGCCTCGCTACTAACGTCTTGCGATGATCAGATGTTCCAACCCTCATTCCCCAGTCATGTACCCTGGGTCCCATGATGAAGCGCGAAGACTCGAGAGATGTCCTAGTAATGAAGAAGGGCCTTCCACCTATGAAACTGTCTGAACTCCCGCCAGGGTCAGTTGTAGGAACGTCGTCCGTTCGACGCACCGCGCAATTAATTCGACTATACCCTCATCTGAAAATCATGGACGTTCGCGGGAACATCGGCACCCGTTTGGCGAAATTAGACGCGGAGGATGGCCCGTTTACCTGTATCATCTTGGCTGCTGCTGGTCTGCTGCGATTGGAGCTAGGGGACCGTATCACGCAGTACCTCGACTCGAAAAATGGCCCCATGCTCCACGCTGTTGGACAGGGTGCTCTAGGGATTGAGATTCGTCGGGACGATAAAGTTGTACATGAAATGCTCAGCAAGATTGGACATAAAGAAACGACGTTGGCTGCGTTAGCTGAGAGGAGCTTGTTGCGAACACTTGAAGGTGGCTGTAGTGCGCCTTTGGGTGTTGAAACTGAGTGGGTTCAGGACTCGGATGGGTCGCAGAAGCTGCGGATGAGGTCTATTGTTGTTAGTGTCGATGGTAGTGAGAGTGCTGAAGTTGAGATTGATGGTGTCGTTAACACTCCTGAAACTGCGGAGGCTTTTGGCGTGACTGTCGCAAATGCTTTGGTGGAGAAGGGTGCCGGAGATATCCTTGAGACTATTCATCAAAACAAGGAGACTGCGTGATGTTGGAAATGTATATTTTGAATATGTTTATATGGATCTAGGTAGTGCTGGTCTTCTTCCTAGACTGGGCATTTATGAGTGTACTTAGGTAGATACCCTAGAAGCATATATTCACTGCTCTTCATTGAACATTTGCAAATCATTAGGATGCAACACTACGTATACCAGAAAAACACATAGCTTTCTTGAAGCTATACTGAGAATCTATATTGAGAATCTATATTGATGATTATAATAGTGAAGGCATGATGCATCAGATATGGTCTTGTAGTGAGGACTGCATTATATAGTCCAATATTCGATGTACAATACATTATCCCAAGCAAAAGACCACTCACATGAGCCGTGATCGATAGGAACCAGAAACCGGGAAATAGTGAACCCATTTTACCAGCCTTAAACTGTGTTGCTTGCCATATCGACCACATGAGCCCGATTATCTTCCTCTTAGCTTGGAACAAGATGCCGGCCTCTGTATCATTTCCAAAGGCTACGTAGCATCCGACTTAGGTATGCCTAGGTAGTCTAGAGGGAGAGTGACAGAATCTTGAGCCTCTGCGCAGGTGGAGTTGAACCAGGAGAAAGGAACTACGCCAGTGACTTGGAAGTCAGCTAAGTTGTAGTCCTCCAACCCTTGCTTGGACGATGAGGAAGCTCTCAGCCTCTATTCAGTGTATTCCCAGAACCTCTTGGGTTCGCCTCCTTGAATTCGTCCCAGGCTCTTGCCTTCATTGTCTCTTCATCAGCCTTGTCCATATCGTCTTCATCCACCTCAACTTGCGTGGCCGACTGATCTCCTCCCTGAATGAAGTTACCCCTTCTCTTTTCCTCTTCAAGGTATTCGTCAATTGTCATAGTAGGCAAATTGTGACTTGGTCTGAAGACACCTTGCTGGAGTTGAGTTCGGCGATCGAGGAGCGTAAATGGTTGCATCGGTTTCCCTTGCTTGCTTAGTATCGGCCCAAACCTCCCCCCGTTGAGAAGCTGAGAAAGAGGAGGATCTAAGCGGTCTGAGTAATTTGATCGAGATGCATTGTCTTGCCTCCTTGGGTCGTCTGGGCGTAGTTCATCAGGGTTTGGAGGAGCGTTTCGCATAGCTGATAGCATTGAGATTTCTTGAGAAAGTAAATCTAATGACTGGAACGTTTGATGGGTATACAGGTTTAATTCAGCTAGGTAAAGTTGCCGGACATCTTCGTCATCGCTCTGGAGCCGGTTGCGGTTCTGTGAAAGATACTAGAAGAGAAGTAAGTATCAACAAAATTTTTTCATAGTATTGAGTCGAACCTCAAGTTTTTGTTTAAGCTCCTTCTCCTCTTTTAACCTGTTCACTTTTACCTCCCTTCGAGTTGCCGCATCGTTCGTCGGTGTCAGAGAAAACTTGGCTGGATTCGCTTCGAATTGCACGTATAGCTTTTTGTCGCTTGGAGATAGCAGGTCATAATCATCCAAGCGCGCCAGATACCGTTCATATTGTGCAATTGCGCGTCGGAGGAGAGTTTCGCGGTCTGAGCTATAGGATCTCTGAAGTAGGTCCGCAAGGAAATAATCAACCGTTAAGTACCTGGGATGAAAATTAGCTGGGTTTAAGTATCAACCATGGAGCAAAAATACTGTAGATCCGCTGTCGAAACGTCTTCCAGCGTTTCATTCGAGCTAAACAAAGAGAGCAAGCTGATGAGTCGTTGGCATTCTTCAAAGTTGGCTATTGTTGAATTCACATCACTCCGATACTGGTCTGTATTTGTATCAGTTCGTGCTTCTAGCGACGATTTCTCTGACTTTGCAGCTTCAAAAAGAGATCGAAGATTCTGTGGTTCCTCCATAATAGCAAACAGCGTGTTATTGGAAAGATAGGTGACGCGCCGAGAAATAACGATTCTGCTCAGCTTGACGTGGGGCTCCCCACATCCTCTTTGTGCCCCGCGAGATCGGAGATATGATGTATGCAATTCCTACTAACCACATCCCTGCTCTTTAGTACAAGTACTTTTTTCTGATAGAAATAATCTCCATATAAAACCCTGTAACTAATCATTTTATTCATAATATATATATTAAACTACACTTAAGAAGAGCAAGAAATCTATAGCCGCCGAGACACTAAAAGCTGGAGCCCTAATACTACATAGTATAATAACCCAACATTGACTCTAGGTATCTATACCTTCTCTAACTTTGTTATAGCTCGATTATATAGCTATTATATACTAACTTAATTCTAATATAGATATTGATAATACAGAGCCTTTACCCCTGTAAATATTAAATATTACACTTATAGGTCTCTATTCGGTATATACAGCTTTGTTATAGAAGAACTTGTACAATATTATTAAGACTATAGAACAGGCCTGGTTTGATAGGAATATAAGGTACTTTACCTAGGTAGGTATGTTAGCTTGCCTTCGTGAATAGTAACATTTATTATGCTATAAAGATACCTGGGTACTTCTGCAAGCGTTACCCTGTAGCAAACAAACACGGACACTTAAAAGCAAGTAGCCATTTACCAATACTCCTTCCCACAGCTTGTCCTTCACCTTACCTTCTATTCTTTTACTTTTTAGCAACCTATTCTAATACTATAACTTCTTGGCCTAAGTTTCTTTTATTTCTCCAACTTTGTGACCTACTCCCAGAGGAAGTTCCTTTTCATAATGGAGCTTGCAAAGTCAAATACAGAGTTCTCGGCGATTCCAGGCTCTAAGATTTCAATTGATAACACCTTTTTTGAAGACCTTACCAGTCTTTCCTTAAAGGGGACTTCAGAGGTTCTTGATGAGAAAGAGCATAGCTCTTCTGATGAATCTGATAATGAAGATGCAAAAGAAATATCTGAGCAGCAAAAGGTTTCTGAACGAAAGCGAGTTCAGAATGCCCAGTTTGAAGCTCTGTCAGTATTTATATACCCATTATTTTTATTATTTAGTACTGATTGATGTACAGACTCTCGAAACATGTTGATTCCATTCCTGTCGATGGTGGTGCATCTCGAGTGCCAGATTTACCTGACGCTCAACTCTCTACAGCCCATCTAGTTGCGAAGCAAGATTTTGGATCAGGAACATTGGACCCTAGGGAATACCAGATTGAGTTGTTTGAGCGGGCAAAAGAAAGAAATACAATTGCTGTTCTCGATACGGGTATTTCCCATGAACTATTCTCATCGCTCCCATCCTGAAGAACAGTTTTGACCTGATGTATTCATATAGGATCTGGAAAGACCTTGATAGCCGTCCTTCTACTAAAGCACATAATTCAGAATGAGCTGAATGATCGTTCAATGGGCAAGCCGCATCGGATATCTTTCTTCTTGGTTTGCATCCTGCTTATTATCAAAAACGAATGCAGCTGACAACTCACCAGGTGGATAGTGTCACACTGGTATATCAACAGGCAGCTGTATTACGCAACAACATAGACCAAAACATCGGACACTTTTTCGGTGCCATGGGTCTTGATTTGTGGAGTAAACAGACTTGGGATGAGCACTTTGAAAAGAACATGGTGATTGTCTGTACAGCGGAAATATTGTGCCAGTGTCTGCTCAACTCTTACATAAAAATCGAACAAATAAACCTTCTGATTTTTGACGAGGCCCATCACACAAAGAAAGAACATCCCTACGCTCGGTTAGTAAAATCTGTTTCAGGACTGGCCAATTTGCTAACTGAAGTTAGTATTATAAGAGACTCCTATTTGAAGGAACCAGCTTCCAAGCGCCCGAGGATATTTGGAATGACAGCATCCCCAATTGACGCTAAGGGTGATATTGTAGAAGCGTCTTTGTAAGTTTCAATGTCCACGTCTTCAATGCTGACATTAATTCTTTATAGGAGACTTGAAACTTTACTTGACAGTAGGATTGCAACAACTTCAAAGCTCAATTTACTACGACAGTTTGTCAGTCGCCCAATCGAAGTGGCGTGGACATATGACCAGCTTCATCAACCGTTCGCGACCGATCTTTACAAGATCATGAAAGACCGATTCGGTGATATTGGCCCGTTGGAAGGTGTTTTCAGATTTGCATGGGTTGCGAGTTCCGAACTAGGCAAGTGGTGTTCGGACAGAGCATGGACATACGCCTTGGGAGATGACGTGATACCTAGGCTTGAAGGAAAAATTAGCAAGCTCCTTGGCTCCGATGTGTTGACCCAAATTCCTGAAAGCGCATATCAAGAGATCGAACGGATTAGGGAAGCCAGTGATGTTGTCAAATGCCATGAATTCAGCCACCCCAGCGCCCCGGGTGAGCTGAGCCCTAAAGTACAACTCCTCCGCAAGGAACTCGAAAAGCATTTTGGCCAACCAACGGAAACAAAATGTATTATCTTTACGGAGAAACGCTATACGGCAAGATCTTTACTTGAACTTTTTATGATTCTCGACATTCCTCATTTACGTCCTGGGATGCTTGTTGGCGTACGGTCTGGCGATATTGCCGGAATGAATAATTCATTTCGGCAGCAGTTTATCTCTTTGGTGAAGTTTAGGAAGGGAGAGATAAATTGTTTGGTAAGGTTAAACATATGATCAAGATTATGTGCACTTCTGACAAGCTTAAGTTTGCTACCGCAGTGGCTGAGGAGGGTCTTGATATCCCTGACTGCAACCTGGTGATTAGGTATGTAACTCGTCCGTGAATGTTTGAGTAATCCTGCTAACTGAAGGAGGTTTGACCTCTATCACACTCTTATCCAGTACGTGCAGAGCCGTGGTCGGGCTAGACATATGAGTTCAACTGTAAGTTAATGTAGCATCTTCAGTGTACCATGGTCATTCTCTAACATGGTGGTAGTACGCCAGCATGATCGAGAAAGACAACGTTGAGCATGAGCAGCGCCTGGAGGAAGTCAAAGGTGCCGAAGTAAGTAAGTATGAAACTTTTGGGAAGCAGGCCTAACCAATTCATAGAGAGTTATGCGGAACTTTTGTGAGGCGCTTCCAGAAGACAGAATTCTCCAAGGAAACGACAATGATCTAGAATCTATCCTGCAGTCAGAGGAGAGAAAACGGACATATAAGGTTTCCAGCACAGGGGCAAAGCTAACTTATCGCTCAGCAACTTCCATTCTTGCTCGTTATGCGAGTTCATTGGTAAGTGCTATACTGAATACCATTTCAGTGACCCTAACGAAGTACAGCAATATGAGAAAGAGACATCGGCCCAGGTTACCTACGTGGTTCTCCCCATAAAGGATGCATTTGTTTGCGAGGTTATACTTCCAGAGAAGTCACCCATTCGCGGATTAACAGGAAAACCGGATTCGAGGAAGTCTCTTGCCAAACAGTCTGCAGCATTTGACACTTGCCTTTTGCTTCGGAAGAATAAACTGTTGGATGACTATTTCAATTCGGTTTACCATAGGCGACTCCCGGCAATGCGCAATGCTAAACTAGCTATAACATCGAAGGCAAGAAACATGTATGACATGATATCGAAACCCTCATTCTGGAACAAGCAACAGGGAACACTGCCGGTCACACTTTACGCTACAGTTATTTCCTTTCTTCCTTCGAAAGAACTCACGCGAGAGCATGGAAGCATAATTTTGTTGACCCGGGAAAGGATGCCAGACCTCCCGCCGTTTCCTATCTTCCTTGATGACGATGTCGAAACCACTGTTATCTCGGTGTCTTTGAAAGACACACTGCCGGTCTCAGCTCAAGAACTGGAATCCCTTACCACCTTTACTCTTCGTGTTTTTCGTGATGTGTTTCACAAAACATATGAGCGGCAGATTGACAAAATGCCTTACTGGTTTGCCCCAGTTGCAACCGAAAGAATATCTGAAGAGAATTCGAAGCTATCTGCCATTATTGACTGGAGCTTACTCTTTATAGTTGAGGAGAACGACGAAATCCGACCAAATGATAGCCCGGGATGTCTAACTGACCGATTCGTCTTTGATCACTGGGATGGAAGGTATCGATACTTTACGATTGCGGTGGATGATAGTTTGAGGGCCTCTGACAAGCCGCCGGCATTCGTTCCACATAGAAGACACATGGAAGATATCATGAATTATTCCCTAAGTCTCTCAAAGAATTCGCGAGCAAGGTTCCTCTCAAAATGTGACTGGGGCCAACCTGTTATACGAGCAGAGCTTGTTCGCCTTCGAAGGAACCTACTTGATAAAATGACAGATGCAGAAAAGAGCTTAGAGACACGATGCGTTATATGTTTGGAGCCCTTGAAGATTTCAGCTGTTCGTGATCCATAGACTCATGCATACTTCACTTGCTAACCAATATCCAAGATCCCTTCATCGATTGCCGCTTCTTTCTTGGCTTTCCCAGCAATAATTAGCAGATTTGATTCCATTCTGATTACACTCGAGGCCTGCGAAAGTTTGAGTTTGGTTATCGAACCTGGGTATGCCTTGGAGGCATTTACGAAAGACTCCGATAATACGGACGACCACAGAGGACAGCAAGTGCATTTCCAGAGAGGAATGGGCAAGAACTATGAGCGTCTTGAATTCTTAGGTGATTGTTTCTTGAAAATGGCCACTTCAATATCCCTCTTCACGCAGAACCCCGATGATGACGAGTTCGATTACCATGTTAACCGAATGTGCCTAATTTGTAACAAGAACCTCTTCAATTCGGCCAAGAAGAAGGAGCTGTATCGGTACATTCGAAGTCGTGGATTTTCTAGGTACGTCTTTTCTAGAAATGGAATCGTCTTTCATATCTGACAATGCTACTGCAAGGCATTTATGGTACCCTGATGGCCTCACTCTTCTGCGCGGCAGGGATCATAGTAAGAAGGCTACTGCGCAGAATAGGCATGCCTTGGCGGAAAAGACAATCGCAGATGTTTGTGAGGCTTTAATCGGAGCATCCCTCCTTTCAGGTGCACCTGACCACCGATTTGATATGGCCGTTAAAGCCGTTACCGCCGTCGTTGATAATCCAAGTCACAATGCTTCATGCTGGAAGGATTATTACGCCCTTTATTCATTGCCAAAGTATCAAGTCCTGAGCCCAGATGGCGCTGAAGTAAACCTTGCGGAAAGAATTGAAGAAAAGCTAGGTTATCATTTCAAATATCCCCGGCTACTGCGATCAGCGTTCACTCATCCATCATTCCCTTCTGCATGGGGAAGAGCTGTGCCATGCTACCAGCGACTCGAGTTCCTGGGTGATGCACTGCTTGATATGGTTTGCATAGAGGATCTGTTTGCTCGATTCCCGGATCGAGATCCACAATGGCTTACGGAACATAAGGTGGGTTTGCGAAGGAACATGAGCATTATGCAGCATTGGTGCTAACAGGGCTATAGATGGCAATGGTATCAAACAAATTCCTTGGCGCTTTGGCCGTGAAGCTAGGTCTGCATAGGCATCTTCGACACTTCAGCACCCCGTTACAAACGCAGATACCCCAATATGCTGAAGAAATCCAGACCGCAGAAAGTGAGAGCGAGGGAGCAGTTGATTACTGGGTTGATACTAAAGACTCACCAAAGGTAGGATGGAGCAGATTCAAGGCTGTTACTTTAAGACTGACGAGGTCTTAGTGCTTGCCGGATATGGTCGAAGCTTACCTAGGAGCTTGTTTCGTTGATTCGGGTTTCAAATTCGAAGTAGTGGAGGCATTTTACCAGCGCTACGTGAAGCCATACTTCCATGATATGGCAATATATGATACCTTTGCAAATAAGCATCCGACGGTAAGACCTACCTATATCATCCCCCCATGCCTTTCCCAAGCTAATTCAGGATCTTTAGACATTTTTGCATAACAGGCTTACACTTGAATACAAATGTGCTAACTACTGTCTGAAAGCTGGAGAAATACCTGCTGTCGATGGCTCGGCTGGTGGCGTCCTGGCAGCAGTAATCGTACATGATGAAGTCATTGCACAAGGAACGTCATCATCTAGTCGTTACGCTAAGGTGAAGGCCAGCCAAAAAGCCCTGGAAGTGCTAGAGGGAATACTTCCAACTGAGTTTCGAAAGAAGTATGGTTGCGACTGTCGGGAGGGCCAGGGTTCTGAAGATATGGATATTGGGACCGCAATTTGACTACTACTTGGAAAATGTAGATCGAGCGTTGCTTGTTGAAAACGGTGTTATGTAGTAGAGTTAATAAAGATATATCTGGAGAGAGAATCAGTAAAAACAATAGTTTGACACTATCATGGTTTCACTTTAATGAAGGACATAGTAGTGGCCTATAGAATGATTGACAAGCCATTGGAACGGTTCAGGAACGGAAAGAGCCATGGGGTGTCACATGGGAGGCTAACCCGATTTGGACTAGTGCCAACCCCCCCTGAGGTCTGACCCAAAACACGCTGTGCCGCGTTTCTTCATTCAAGCCCAACAAAGTCAACCCATGCCAGATATGACATATTGACCTGCTTTTCTCTCTTTCCTTCTATTTCTCTCCTTCCCTTACAATTGACACTTACTGATCTCTTTTAATCCGACTTATTTCCCCCGTAACACGAGCTTTCTGGTTGGCGCGTTTTGTTGTCAACAAACCAAACGATTTATCCCGAACTGTACTCTCTTACATCCGCTTCTATGATTTTCGCGAGTCGTAACTTATAAAGTTGGAATATGGAGGTCGCCGCTACTGCGGTGCCGAACGGTGTTTCATCACCCGGGCAGGCAGCAATGGTAGATTCGGGCGCCGTGGTCCAGTATTTGACGGAAGTGCTCCAGGTTACTTTGGGGGCTCTGAAAACCGAGCTAGAAAGTGCTGGGAGCTTGCTGTCCAGTGCCAAATACAATGACACGGTGCAAAGATGTACGCGCTTTGCGACCGAGTCGCAAGTAGCTCTGTATGTGCAGAAGGATCTTGTCGCTTCGGAAGAATCGAATGCAGCCGACGATGGTCAATGTATGTGTATGGTTTGAAATTATATCTGGCGATAATTTACTGATTAGCTTGCTGTAGCATCGTCAGCTCAATATACGTATAACCTCTCTGTCGAAATATCCTCCGCTTCCACTACCGTTGCTACGTTAGCCTTTATTAAACGCCCCGTTGCCATCGACCCGTCCCTTCCCATATCGTCGCAGGTCCAAGTGATGAACTTTCCTGGTATCGGATCGCTTACCAATGCGCAAGCCCAACAGGGTGGTTCCATGTCTCCGTATGAGATCTTACTCCTGTTGGTGCACCATGGGTTGAGCCCTTATTTTGAAGCCTATACCCGCAACCAGGATGGACCCGGTGTTTCCAAGCCAAGGACTGATACGGAGGCGAAAACAGGTGTTCCCGGTACGAAGAAGAAATTTGCAGAGCTGGAGCTCGGACTTCGACATCTCCAGCAAAATGTCGAGATCCCTGCTTTGAATCTGCCTCTACATGAGGTCGTCCAGGCTGCTTTGGATGATGCAGAAGCACAAGGTAAAAGACCGTCAGTGGAATTTATTCCTGCGTCGGTACTAGAAAGCAGTGCATTTATCAATAGCATCCAGAACACGGTAAATGCTTGGATTAGGTCTATCCAGACAATTACGAAAATGTCCCGTGATGCCGACAGTGGGTCGGCTGCCCAGGAGATTAATTTTTGGCTTTCGATGGAGACTGCGCTAGAAGGTATTGAGAACCAGCTACGCGGCGATGGTGTTCAATTAACAATGGACATCCTTCGCCATGCGAAGCGTTATCAAGCAACTCTCAGTTTTGTTGCTGATACAGGGCTACGAGAGGCCACTGACTTGGTTCAGAAATACAATCAGCTTATGCGTGATTTCCCGTTGGATGAGCTTCTATCGGCTACTACGCTTCAGAAGGTTCAAGAGTCTCTGGGGTTGATCTTCGGCCATCTCAATAAGAAGTTAAAGATTTGCCCCTATCCGATAAAGCGATCATTGGCTCTCGTTGAGGCTATCTCTGGAGACCTTGACTCGCAAATCCATTCCCTACTTCATGGCCGGACCATCTTACACTTGGACTACCGAGAATTCCGTTCTTTGATGAAAACTGCTGGAGCCATTTGGCGAACCTGGGATGAAAACCTGAAGGAGTTCACTAATGTCGCTCGTGAGTCGACAAGGCGTCGGAATGAGAAATTCATTCCGATTAAGATTGCTGCGCGACACGAAAAGACCCAAGAGAGATTGAAATATATCAACACGTTTAGAGTAAATCATGAACAGCTTCAAAGAACGATTGTTAATGTCCTCGGACCCAAGGACTCAACCTCCGGAGACAAAGCTACGGGACCTGACGGAGCCGTGATCGTCGAAGAAATCGGGGACGTCGATGCCGTGGAGGAGGTCACCCAAGCCTACAACGCCTTGAAGAATGTGGACGTGCTTGATGTGTCACCAGAGGGAACCCAGCAATGGATCCACGAAGAAATCGCATACAACGAACGCACTTCCCGTGTCGAAAATTCCATCATTGCTCGGCTTCGAGATCGCCTTGCTACGGCAAAGAATGCCAACGAAATGTTCCGTGTCTTCTCGAAGTTCAATGCCCTTCTTGTTCGGCCAAAAATCCGTGGGGCCATTGGCGAGTACCAAACACAGCTGATCGAAAATGTCAAGCACGACATCTCTACCTTGCATGAGCGTTTTAAACAGCAATATGCGCACTCTGAAGCACATGCTATGGCCCAACTCCGTGATCTCCCACCTGTCTCTGGTGCGATCATCTGGGCTCGTCAGATTGAGCGTCAACTGGACGGTTACATGCGAAAAGTCGAGGATGTGCTTGGAGAGGATTGGCACTTACATTCAGAGGGACAGAAACTCCAGGCCGAGGGGAACCTGTTTCGTAAGAAACTCGATACTCGGCCTGTTTTCGAGTCGTGGCTTCACGATGTCCAAAGACGGCACATTACAATATCTGGTCGCCTCTTCAATGTTATTCGCAACCGTGCTGCTGGGAATGCCCTGGAGCTCACTGTTAATTTCGATGCCCAAATCATTGCTCTTTTCAAGGAGGTCCGGAATCTGATTTGGCTTAATTTCCAAGTTCCTCACGCAGTCAATAATATATCGAAAGAAGCCAAGCGTGTTTATCCGTATGCAATCAGCTTGATGGAAAGTGTCCGAACGCTCCTGCAAACCAATCGTTCCATTTCGTCCATGACAGAAGTGGCGATTTTGTTAAACGGGTACCTGAACGATGCACAGGCAATGATTGCAAAGGGTATTCCACTCAGGTGGGAGTCCTTCGTCCACTCATATGAGTTGCATGTCAAGCAATCAGCGTTAGCAAACGGTGCGATCGACTCCGCCATGCCAAGCAGAGGCGAAAGCAAGCATGTTCAATTCATTCGTGAGTTTGCAGGCTCGGCATCTGTTCTTCAGTCCAAGACCGCTGTTCTATCATCGATCAACGAGAGCATCCAAAAAGCTATTCATGAACTGAAAATGTGCCCGTATGATGCTGCAGAATTCAAGCAACGTCTAGACACTATCCAGGTTGCAGTTGATAAACTGAATCTGGAGAACTATGTCAACCTTGGGTATTGGGTCTCCCATTTGAATCAAAAGATTGAGTTGATACTCCGTGAACGACTCCATCGCGCTATTCGAGAATGGATCAATGCTTTCCAGGATACGAAGAATGAGCTGGACAATACGCAAAAGTCGATTCAACCACATGACTCAGTAACTGGAGAGGCAGAAACTGTTGCTTACAACATTGAATTCCCCGAGCTCGTCCATGAGATATCGATGCGCAATCAAGTCCTTCATGTTGACCCGCCATTGCAATTCGCTCGCGCAAGCTGGTTCTCGCAGTTCGATAGTTGGCTGGGAGTTATTTGCAACCTTCAGAAGATCAAATCGTCTCGCTATCAGATTTCCATCGATGTCCAGAAGACTAATGTATCTGAGACCTGCTTTGCGGACCTCCCACAAGGTTGCACTGGGGAGTTAAACCAAGTCTACGGTGTGATCGAAGCCAGGCTGAGCGAAGTAACCGACTACGTGGATAAGTGGTTGCAATTCCAATCCCTCTGGGATTTGCAATCAGAGCAAGTATATGATATATTGGGTGACGACTTGTCCCAATGGCTTCAGCTGCTTCAGGAAATTCGTAAGAGCAGAGCCACCTTTGACACCTCCGAAGTTAGCCGATCTTTCGGGAATATCAAAATCGATTACGAGCAGGTTCAGACAAGAGTTAATGCAAAGTATGACCAATGGCAGCATGAGATACTTCTGAAATTTGGATCGAAGCTTGGTGGCCGTATGAGGGAAGTCCACACCGAGATCGCCACTGCCCGACGAGACTTGGAAGGCCAGACTCTTGAGGCTTCTTCAACGGCGCATGCTGTCTCTTTCATCACTATTGTTCAGCAATGCAAACGTAAAGCGAAAGTGTGGGAGCCAATTGTTGACATTTTCCGGCAAGGCCAGGCAACTCTTTCACGTCAGCGTTACCAGTTCCCTAGCGATTGGCTTCATGTGGAGAATGTTGATGGTGAATGGGCTGCTTTGAATGAGCTGATGGCACGAAAGAGCAAGATAGTACAGGATCAAACTGAAGGCTTGCGTGCTAAGATCTCAGCCGAGGACAAGGTGATCCAAGATAAGATTGGCGAAACAATCACGCAGTGGAATGACGAAAAGCCAGTTTCTGGCACAATTCCACCGGACGAGGCAGCCCGTACATTGAGTTCCTTCCAGTCACGCCTTGAATCGTTGCAGTCAGAATTTGAAATGGTGTCCAAAGCAAAGGAAGCTCTTGATCTTCCCTCAAGTGCGGAGTCATCGCTTCCAGCAATTCTAGAAGAAGTTCAGGATTTCATGTCCGTTTGGTCCGCTTTGTCAACCATCTGGAAGAGCCTTAACGAACTACGAGACATCCTATGGACAAGTGTGCAGCCCCGTAAACTTCGGCAGTCTCTTGATGGCTTAATAAAGATGACGAAGGAAATGCCTAGTCGAATGCGCCAGTACGCTGCCTTTGAGCACATCCAGAATGTTCTTAGGCAATTAATGAAAGTCAACCCATTGCTTTCGGATATGAAGTCTGAGGCTGTTAGAGAGAGACACTGGCAAAAGATCTACAAGGCTTTGAAACCCGGGAAGAGATTCTCGCTCGTTTCCCTAACCCTAGGAGACGTATGGGACCTGCAACTTACAACTAGCGAAACCATCATTCGCGACATCATTGCTCAGGCCCAAGGTGAAATGGCATTGGAAGAGTTCTTGAAGTCTGTGCGTGAGACATGGCAAAACTATTCCCTCGATCTTGTCAATTACCAAAACAAATGTCGCCTTATTCGCGGATTTGACGATCTATTTGCGAAGTGCAGTGAAAACCTGAACTCTCTGCAAGCCATGAGGCATTCTCCGTACTACAAGGAATTCGAAGAAGAAGCTACCTCTTGGGAGGATAAGCTTAACAGGGTCCATGTCCTCTTCGATGTGTGGATTGACGTCCAGAGGCAATGGGTCTATCTTGAAGGTGTTTTCACCGGCAATGCTGACATCAAGCATCTCCTTCCCCTGGAATCCAGCCGTTTCCAGAACATTAACTCGGAGTTCTTTGCGGTAATGAAGAAGGTCTACAAATCTCCCTTTGTCCTTGATGTGCTTGCAATCACCGGAGTCCAGAAATCCCTGGAGCGGTTAGCTGAGCTACTCAACAAGATCCAGAAAGCCCTGGGCGAGTACTTGGAGCGAGAACGCATTTCGTTCCCTCGTTTCTACTTTGTGGGTGATGAGGACTTGCTAGAAATTATTGGAAATAGCAATGACATCGTCCGCGTTGCCAAGCATTTCAAGAAGATGTTTGCCGGGTTGTCAGGGATTCTCATGGACGATGACAACAATATGGTCGGATTCACCTCGAAAGAGGGCGAAGAAGTTAGGCTGAAGAAGGAAGTCAATCTCATCAAGACCCCCAGAATCAACGACTGGCTTAGTGCGCTGGAAAACAACATGAAGTTGACTTTGGCTGAGCTTCTGGCCGAGGCGATTGAGCAATTTGACCCTCTCTACAATGCCTCTGAGGTTGATAGGACTGCCTTCAATGACTTTATTGGCAGCTACCCGGCCCAGATTGTTGTTCTTGCAAGCCAAGCTGTTTGGACGAATGCCGTTCAGAAGTCCCTGGAAAATGGCGGCACTACACTCCCGGATCTACTGAATGCGCAGATCAGAGTGCTCGAACTTCTTGCCGCCACCGTGCTTGGTGACCTAGATGCCATAACTCGGAAGAAATGCGAGCATATGATCACCGAGTTCGTTCACCAACGAGACGTCATCTCAAAGCTCATAAATTTGAACGCTTCCTCACCAGTGCACTACATGTGGCTGCTCCAAATGCGTTATGTTTATCAACGTGAAGGGGATTTCCTCCAGCGCTTGCATGTCCATATGGCCAATGCCAAGCTGAGTTATGGGTTTGAGTATCTGGGAGTTCCTGAGCGTCTCGTGCGCACTCCTCTTACCGATCGATGTTTCCTGACACTCACTCAAGCACTGTGTCAGCGACTAGGTGGATCTCCCTACGGTCCTGCTGGTACCGGTAAAACAGAATCCGTTAAAGCATTGGGTCTCCAGCTTGGTCGGTTCACTCTTGTTTTCTGCTGTGACGACACTTTCGATTTCCAGGCCATGGGCCGTATCTTCCTTGGTATTTGCCAGGTTGGTGCTTGGGGTTGCTTTGACGAATTTAACCGCTTGGAAGAGAGAATCTTGTCTGCCGTGTCACAGCAGATTCAAAATATCCAAATTGGGTTGAAAAACATGGAAGATGATGAAAAGTCTCAGATCGAACTCGTTGGAAGACGTTTGTCCGTAAATCCTAACACAGGAATTTTCATCACCATGAACCCTGGCTACGCAGGACGCTCGAACCTCCCTGATAACTTGAAGAAACTGTTCAGGAGCGTTGCGATGTCTAAGCCAGATAAGGAACTTATTGCGGAGGTTATGCTCTTCTCGCAAGGTTTCAAGCAGGCGAAGCTTTATCAAGGCAGACTGTTCCTTTCTTCGACCACTGCTCTACCCAATTGTCGAACCAGTCTCATTATGACTTTGGTCTGCGTGCTCTTAAGAGTGTTCTGGTTAGCTCTGGTGGTGTTAAACGCACTCGTATCGCAGATGCCGATGGCGAACTGGGCCCAGATGAAGTTGTCGAACCTCAAATTATCGTTCAGAGTCTCCGCGAAACGATTGCTCCTAAGCTGGTTCACGATGATGTCGGCAAAATGTTGGAAATTCAAGTGCAAGACTTCCCAGGCGTCGAATATGTTCCAGCTAACTTTGAGAAACTTACGGCGGCCATCCGCGATATCGCCAAGGAGCATCACTATGTTGACAGCGAAATGTGGATTACCAAGTGTCTGCAGCTTTATCAGATCCTGACAATCCATCATGGTGTCATGATGGTTGGGAAATCAGGGTCTGGTAAATCCGCTGCATGGAAGATCCTTCTGCAAGCTCTACAGCGGATCGAGGGCGTTGAAGGTGTTTGTCACATCATTGACTCCAAGGTCATGTCCAAGGAGGCGCTCTATGGTAGTCTTGACAGCACCACGAGAGAATGGACAGACGGCTTGTTCACCGGCATTCTTCGAAAGATTGTGGATAACCTCCGTGGTGAAGATGCAAAACGGCACTGGATTGTTTTTGATGGTGATGTCGACCCCGAGTGGGTTGAGAACTTGAACAGTGTTCTTGACGACAACAAGCTCCTAACCCTTCCCAACGGTGAACGTCTAAACCTGCCACCGAATATTCGTGTGATGTTCGAAGTCGAAAGCCTTAAGTACGCTACATTGGCCACGGTCAGTCGCTGTGGTATGGTCTGGTTCAACGAAGACACTGTCACACCGACGATGCTGATCCACAACTATGTGGACTCCCTAAAGACGAAGACCTTCGAGGATCTTGATGATGACAGTGCTCCTGCAGGCCAAGCTGCTATCAGGACTCAGGATGCACAGGAGATACTGTCGACTATCCTCAACCAATTCCTGCAGACCGATGACCTTGTTCTCAGATCCCTCGAGGAAGCCAAGAAGTACAACCATATCATGGAATTCACTGATATTCGAGCTCTCAATACTTTGTTCAGTTTGCTGAACAAGGCTTGCCGCAATGTCCTGGAGTACAATGTTCAGCACGTGGACTTCCCACTTGATTCGGAACAAATCGAATCTTATATTTCCAAGAAGCTTCTCCTTGCGCTCATTTGGTCTTTCACGGGTGACTGTCCATTGGGAGACCGCCAGGCATTTGGCCAACTGGTGTCGACTTTGTCAACGACTGATTTACCGCTTTCTGGTGAATCATCTCTTATCGATTTTGACATATCCCTTCCAAAGGCCGAATGGGTGAACTGGCAAACCCAAGTTCCTTCGATTGACATCAATACCCACTCGATCACTCAAACTGATGTGGTCATTCCCACTGTGGATACTATCCGCCATGAGGATGTTCTTTACTCCTGGCTTGCGGAGCATAAGCCCCTTCTGCTCTGTGGTCCGCCTGGGTCTGGTAAAACAATGACTTTGTTTGCTGCCCTCAGGAAACTCCCGAATATGGAAGTGGTCGGCCTTAACTTCTCTAGTGCCACTACACCTGATCTGTTGATCAAGACTTTCGAGCAATACTGCGAGTACAAGAAGACATTGAATGGTGTCGTCATGTCTCCAAACCAGATTGGCCGTTGGTTGGTCATCTTCTGTGACGAAATCAACCTTCCGGCCCCTGATCGCTATGGGACTCAACGGGCCATCTCTTTCTTGAGGCAGCTTGTTGAGCAGAATGGTTTCTGGAGAACATCGGACAAGACATGGGTTACTTTGGATCGCATTCAATTCGTTGGTGCCTGTAACCCTCCAACAGACGCTGGGCGTACAGCTATGGGCGAGAGATTCTTACGCCATGCTCCTCTCGTAATGGTGGACTATCCTGGAGAAGTTTCTCTCACGCAGATTTATGGCACATTCAATTCGGCTGTTCTCAAAGTCCTCCCTTTGCTACGTGGTTATTCGGACGCACTTACGAAGGCTATGGTCCAGTTTTACCTGGAGTCTCAGAACAGATTTACACCAAAGATTCAGCCACACTATGTGTATTCACCTCGTGAGCTTACCCGATGGGTCCGTGGTGTGTACGAAGCTATCAAGCCCCTTGAGAGCCTCTCTGTCGAAGGCCTGGTGCGTATCTGGGCTCATGAAGCACTGCGACTCTTCCAGGATCGACTGGTTGCGGAAGACGAACGGAAATGGACAGAAGAAGCTGTTCGTCGCATTGCTCTGGAGCATTTCCCAACAATCGATGAGGAACAAGCTCTCAAGGGACCAATTCTGTTCTCCAACTGGCTATCCAAACATTATGTACCTGTCGACCAAGAGCAGCTCCGTGACTTTGTAAAAGCACGTTTGAGGACATTCTGCGAGGAGGAAGTCGATGTCCCTCTTGTCCTGTTCAATGACGTTTTGGAACATGCACTTCGCATTGACCGAGTCTTCCGCCAGCCTCAAGGTCACCTCATCTTGATTGGTGTTAGTGGAAGTGGAAAGACTACATTATCTCGGTTTGTCGCATGGATGAACGGCTTGAAAGTATTCCAAATCAAGGTGCATGGTAAATATTCTTCAGAGGACTTCGATGATGATTTGAGAAGCGTGCTCCGCCGGGCAGGATGTAAGGGAGAAAAGATCTGTTTCATCATGGATGAGTCTAATGTTCTTGACTCTGGATTCCTTGAACGCATGAATACCCTGCTAGCCAACGCAGAGGTTCCGGGTCTGTTCGAAGGCGATGAATTCTCTTCTTTGATGACTGCTTGTAAAGAAGGTTCACAGCGCCAAGGTCTTCTGTTAGACTCTCAAGAAGAACTGTACAAGTGGTTCACACAGCAGATTGTGAAGAACCTTCACGTCGTCTTTACAATGAATCCTCCTGAGGAGGGGCTGTCCTCGAAGGCTGCTACCAGTCCAGCGTTGTTTAACCGTTGTGTTCTCAATTGGATGGGCGACTGGTCTGACCAAGCCCTCTTCCAAGTTGGTTCTGAGTTGACACAATCTGTCGATCTTGACAAGCCAAACTTCGTCGCACCGGATAGCATTCCAGTGGCTTATCGTGATCTAAGCCTACCTGCGTCGCACAGAGATGCAGTTGTCAACACAATGGTTTACATCCACTATTCGCTACAAAAGTTCAACCAGCGTCTACAGAAACAGCAAGGCAGGACTACTTACTTGACGCCTCGTCATTATCTTGATTTTGTTGCTCAATATGTTAAGCTTTTCAATGAGAAGCGTGAAGATCTCGAAGAACAGCAGAGACATTTGAACGTTGGTCTCGAGAAACTTTTGGATACCGTCGATAAAGTCAGCGACCTTCGCGCTAGTCTGGCCCACAAGAAAACGCAGCTAGAGAAGAAAGATACGGAAGCTAATGAGAAACTGCAACGCATGGTTGCTGATCAGCAAGAAGCAGAGCAGCGCAAATCAGTATCCCTTGAAGTCCAGGCAGCATTGGAAAAGCAGGAACAAGAAGTGGCCCGCCGTAAGGATGTTGTTCTTCACGATCTTGCCCAAGCCGAGCCTGCAGTGCTGGAAGCCCAGAAGAGTGTCAGCAATATTAAACGTCAGCACCTCACTGAAGTCCGTGCTATGGGCAATCCTCCTGCCAGTGTTCGACTTGCTCTAGAAGCTGTGTGCACTCTACTTGGACACAAAGTCGACAGCTGGAAGACCATTCAAGGTCTCGTTAGAAGGGATGATTTCATTGCTAGTATCGTTAATTACGACAATGAGCGCCAGATGACACGTACTCACAGGGTTAAGATGCAGAACGAGTTCCTTTCCAAGGAGGACTTCACTTATGAGAGAGTCAATCGCGCTAGCAAGGCTTGTGGTCCTTTGGTTCAATGGGTAGAAGCCCAAGTCAATTACTCGGCAATCTTGGATCGCGTTGGACCTCTGCGCGAGGAAGTCGGTCAACTAGAACACCAAGCTCTGCAAACGAAGGCGGAAGCTAAGGCCATCGATAATACCATCCAAAGTCTTGAAAGCAGCATTTCCACTTACAAGGCCGAATACGCGGCACTCATCAGTGAGACTCAAGCCATTAAGACGGAAATGTCGCGTGTCCAATTTAAGGTTGATCGAAGTGTACGGCTGCTTGACAGTCTGTCCTCTGAACGTTCTCGATGGGAGGAGGGCAGCAAATCATTCGAAACCCAGATAAGCACACTAGTTGGTGATGTTCTCATCGCAGCCGCGTTCCTTGCCTATGCTGGGTTCTATGATCAGCAATTCCGAAAAGCGATGATAGATGACTGGGTTCAACATCTGGCGCAGTCTGGCATCAACTTCAAACCACATAACCCGATAACAGAGTACCTGTCGAATGCAGATGAACGTCTAACTTGGCAAGATCACTCCCTGCCTGTTGATGACCTCTGCACAGAAAATGCCATCGTCCTCAAGCGGTTCAACAGGTATCCTCTGATCATCGATCCCTCTGGTCGCGTTACCGAGTTCTTGCAGAAAGAAAGCACGGAGCGCAAGCTTACTGTCACGAGCTTCTTGGACGACTCCTTTGTCAAGCAATTAGAAAGCGCACTGCGTTTCGGAAACCCGATTCTCATCCAAGATGCCGAGCACCTAGACCCGATTCTTAACCACGTCCTTAATAAGGAATACCAGAAAACTGGTGGACGTGTCCTTATCCAACTTGGGAAGCAGGAGATTGACTTTTCGCCTTCATTCAAGCTCTTCCTGTCAACGAGGGATCCGTCAGCGTCGTTCGCGCCTGATGTGTGCAGTAGAACTACCTTCGTCAACTTCACTGTCACACAGAGCAGTTTACAAACCCAGTCATTGAACGAAGTGCTGAAGTTCGAACGACCCGATGTGGATGAGCGTCGTACCAATCTTGTTAAGTTGCAAGGAGAATTCAAGATCCATCTCCGTCAGCTTGAGAAGCGCCTCTTGCAAGCTTTGAATGAATCCCGCGGTAATATCCTCGACGATGACAATGTCATCGAAACTCTTGAGACCCTTAAGAAGGAAGCCGCTGAAATCTCGAGGAAGATGGTGGAAACCGAAGGTGTCATGGCCGAAGTGGAGAATATCACACTCAACTACAGCATCATTGCCCGTGCTTGCAGTGCTGTGTTTGCCGTATTGGAGCAGCTTCACCACATCAACCATTTCTACCAGTTCTCGCTCCAGTACTTTGTTGATATCTTCAACTCTGTGCTTTATCAGAACAAACGCCTTGCCCAGGAGAAGGACCATTCCGCACGTGTCCAAATAATCATTCAGGATCTTTTCGTGACAACTTATCACCGAACTTCTCTGGGCCTGATCCAAAAAGACCGTATCACCTTGGCCATGCTCCTGGCGCAAGCCTGTCCGTACCCCATGGACAAGGGTATTATCGACACCATTCTCGATGAAACCGTAGAGGGCACTGATCTGTCGACCGTCACCGATCTTCGAGATCAGGTGATGAACAGAATTGCCAATATGTCCTTGTTCAAGTCTTATGTTTCATCGATTTCCCCTGAACAGTGGGATGAGTTCTTGACAGCCGAGCTTGCAGAAAACTCCGTCCCCACTGTTTGGGAAGAGAATACAGAGGAGCTCAACCGACTTCTCCGATCTCTGCTGCTTGTGAAACTATGCAGGATGGATCGGTTTGTACCGACTGCGGAGCGTTTCATTGAGGCAGTCTTTGGCCGAGAAGTGTTCGAGGGAAGCACAGATCTGAAGGATGTCGTTGATCAAGTTACGGCCGTCACCCCGATTGCTCTCAGCTCGAATCCAGGGTTTGATGCTAGTTACAAGGTTGACGCCCTGGTTGAGCGCATGCACGCAACGTGCGCAAATATTGCCATGGGCTCTAATGAAGGTCTGGAAAGCGCGGACAAGGCAATTAGCAACGCAGCCGCTGCTGGAAACTGGGTGCTGGTTAAGAACGTCCATCTAGCACCTCAATGGTTGCAAAGCTTGGAGAAACGACTGGAGTCGCTCAAACCTAATAAGGACTTTAGGCTCTTCCTTTCAATGGAGTCCAGCCCCAAGATCCCTGTCAATCTCATCCGTGCATCTCGTGTACTCATGTTCGAGCAACCGGCAGGTGTCCGTGCCAACATGAAGGACTCGTTATCCTCGCTGTCGGTGAGAGCTAGCAAAGCTCCGGTTGAAAAGGCCCGTGTATACCTCTTGCTCTGTTTCTTGCATGCTGTGGCTCAAGAGAGACTGCGCTACGCTCCAAGTCTCGGATGGAAGGGCTTCTGGGAGTTTAACGATAGTGACGTAAGTTTTTACCGATTTCTATCATGGAACAAAGCTAATAAGAATCTAGTACCAATGCTCCGCCTTCATTATCGACCACTGGGTTGAAAGTGTCGCTCAAGGCCGGTCCAACATCGCTCCTCAAAAGCTTCCTTGGGACATGATCCGCACTCTGGTAACAGAAACGTACGGTGGTAAAATCGACGATGGCGAAGACTTCCAGCAACTCGAGAACCTGGTCAACAGCTTCTTCACCCCAGCCGCCTTTGAAGACGAACACAAGCTCGTTTCCGGTGTCGAAAAGGACGAATGTCTGGCCCTGCCTGGAACAACAGGCATCCGCGACTTTGTGGAATGGGTTAACCGGCTTCCTGAACGTGAGCCGCCTACGTATTTGGGTCTGCCTGCTAATGCGGAGAAGTTGTTGCTCGTTGGGCATGGCAAGAAGATGATCTCTGATCTGGCTAAGGTGACTACTCTTTTGGATGAGGGAGAGCAATTGATGGTTGATGTTTAGTCTACTACTGGTTATTTTCTTTGTCTGTTTATTGGAGTTGCGAGGTTAGATCGGGTTCATGTACCAGAAATGGGGTTGGTGGATATACCCTGGAAATGAAACTGCATACCTGTCTTCATACATTAGGTACCTTCCCTTACACATACTGAACTTCCTTCCATTTTGTATTACACCCATCTCTGATTTACTTATTTTCATCCCTGTTTTTGTATCTACCAGAACCAATCAATTAACCCGTTATTCAATCATTCCTTTCCTCCCATTATGTTAGGCTCACAAGCTGCCACATCAACGTTCAATTAGACCAATCAATCAATCTGTACCGAATTCATATCCGCAGTTCATCCATCTCAAACAAAAGACAGAACCGCACAGTATGATGGCAGCATCAAATCACTTGCTGTATCTCCTCCAAGCAGAAATAGACCCACGAACCTCCCCAAAACCCCAGACAGGTGTTCCAAGCTAGGATTATTCTGTTAGTTCCTGTTGCAGATCGGTGTGTAGTAGTATGGGTATGATAGGTACACACCTTCCTGAGGGCGTAAGCAATCTATATCCAATTGATTAGTTAGTTCGATTCGAAGAAACAGTTGGATTTGGGGGATGGGGATACTCACGTCACCAGCTGTGATCATCTATATCACATCGAGATGAAAGGAAATGGTTAGCTTGGTTGTTCTTTAACGAAATGCATCGAGCATAACACAACGAGGCATATATAGATAGACGTCGGTCTACCCAGACAGACAGAGAAGCAAAAAGAGAAAGTAACAAACCTTCCTATAGTGACCAGGATAATCAGGGGTCTCGATAACAAGAATGGCGATTCTAATAATCTATATATAGATAAGTGGTTAGTTGGGGGAAGCGGAAAGAGGTCGAGCAGAGCAGAGAACGAAGGGAAAAACAAAACGAACCTCCTCGAGTCTAGCACGTAGAATCTTACGAACTTCATCATAGATTTCATGCTTCATTCTGTACACTCCACCGCGGCGGGCAAGACGACTATTTGTTTGTGCTTGTTAGAATGGAGTGGGAGATATATGGGTGCCAGGATGAGGTAGGGCTGGGTTGATGCTTGGGTTGGTTGGTTGGCTGGACTTACCGAATGGCTGGACGAGCTAGGTATCGTTAGTAGTTCTCAAGATGTATAATATACATAAGCATCAACTATAACCGAGACAGAAGAAGAAGGGAATAGAGAACATACTGATACCCATGATATTATCCCGGAGCCTCCTCCTTCTTGGGCGATAAGTGGGGTTTGGTAGCGTTGTGGCATTTGTGGGTCTGGCTATTCGATTAGTATGTGCTCATATATAAGGGTTGGTTGGTTCAGGGTATCTATATACCTAGAAACCTGAGGCCTAGCTACCCCACGAAGCGAAGGTACAGCGATAGATTGATTGGTACTCCGAGGTCGAGTTTGCAGATGCTTCGGTAGAAATGACTGCGACTTTGAGTCTCTTGGGACTAAAGACGGGTCCATTTTGTTAAATGTAGTAATGAGTGTGGATATGTCTGATGATAGGGATGAGGATGAGGATGAGGATGAGGATGAGGATGAGGATGAGGATGAGGATG